>OMNM01021925.1:7283-24445 GCA_900302745.1 Parablennius parvicornis | reverse complement strand
GCTTCAACTCCCGCGGCGGAGGCCAGTCCGGCGGAGGAGGAGGAGGAGGAGGAGGAGGAGGAGAAGGAGGTCAGGATCAGTTTGGCCCGGCTCTTCCTCCTCCTCCTCCTCCTCCTCCATCAGGAGGGCCACAGCCACTCATGGCTCAGCAGTTTCCCCCCCCTCAAGCGCCTCTCATGAGCTTCATGGGGCAGCCGGCGTACCCCTTCGCCTCGCCTCCCCCGCCTCCTCCACCCGGCGCTCCGCCTGCACGGAAGTAGAACCGGGCAGTGTGAGCTGCTCGTTTATTCACGTGTAATGTTTTTTTTTTTAACTCTTCAATAAGCAGGTGTTTTGAAAAAAGGTGTATATCAGGAGGTAAGGGCGAATGTTTTTTAATTACTTTATATTTTTATACACTCAACATGTGGGGAAAAAAATAAATCTTGATTTGTCACTTTTCAAATCGGCTCTCAAACATGTGCGGGGGAAAACGATTCTTGGCTTTTCATTCCAACCAAACACTGGATTTGCCAGTTTGCTTTCCCTCACTACTAAAGTTTTCCTTTAACACACTGATCTTTGCTTTAGAGTACTGGTGTCAAAGTTCATAGGTCACATTCCAGACTCAAGTCTTCCTCTGGTTTTTTCTTTTTTCAAACTCATGATTATTGTGTCTAATCTATTCAGTCAACGCAACTTTAATGAATTCAAGTTAGAGAATCTTCTCTCTTTTACATTTCTTTGCATGCATGCTTGAACTTTTCCTATAGCGAGGTGGAACTGCTCAAAACATCTTAGTGTTTCCTCTCTCATACAGTCTGTTCTTTTTACAGCGATTTCTTAAATAAACCCCAAAAAAAAACAACTTTCTCTGCTTTGTCATGTATTCATTGAATTCATATACCAATGGGAATTCCCTGTACAAATCACTTTATTTGCTTTAAATACACATTTTTCAGTACATTCTCAGTTTGTACCCAGCATGTCTGTACACGTGTTTTCATCGGTAAATATGCTTAATGGCACGATGCTATTATTTACAGTCGGATCACAAATGGAAACGATCTTCGCTCCCCCACATCAAGTCATAAACTGCCTTTTATTATGTTACAGCTGCTGCTGTTTCTGTGTGTCAGGCTTTAAAATCTCTAATTCAGTTTAGATCGGCACTATCTTATCATAAAGTTTTTTTTTAAGCCACATGAAGTGTTTTCTTGTTGCCCTGCAACAGCTCGCAGTAGAGTCTCTTTCAAGCATCCAGGGCGGGTAAAACCAGGACATTGTTACATGCAGGGTTGTGCAGAGCCGAATGACATAAATCTGAAGTCTCAGCTGAATGGAGAAACACAACACAGTTCTCCCTTTAGGCCCCTACGTGCATGTTTCCGATCATGATCTATGATGTAAAATCACTTAATTATATGAATCAAGGCTGGCATGCTCATTAGCAGGCTCTCTGTGGGATTATCTAATTCCATTGTGCTTTGAATCTGATATAGTTCTGTGTTAGAGCCACGTAAGTGCTCTTTATTAAATAAAAGTGTCGGGCCCAATGGTATTTATCTACAAACTTTTGTTTCCCATTATTGCTTCCATCCTGAATTCCTAAAGAGCAACAGCAGCAGAACTGCTGGTAAATAAAATCAGTTGATTTCTGGAATTATATCACAGCTTACCAATATGGAATGAAATATAATATGCTTTAATTAAATTTAAGTTTGCAGCTCAACCAATAGTAGAGTTTCCCCATGTACTCATTTTCATTTCTTTAATCATGAACTCTCATGTAATCACAGACCCGTGGATATGAAGAGTGATTCTGTTTCACATGTTTCTGGTAAGGACATGGAAATCATTTGTATACATACAGGAAATGTACAAAAGCAAAAAGGAAATCAAAAGTTTCTTCTCAGGCACATGTGGTAGAATCAAACCAGATGTCAGCGACGCCAGCTCGGGTCCCTCTTTGGGTCAATCAACAGTAGAAAGGCAGAAAAAACACGCCCAACTCTTAAAAAAAATTGAATTAATTCAAAATAATGTGCAAAATTATAACAGAATAAAACAAGTGCATGTAAGTTTCTGTGAGAAATAAAAATGTACATCTACAAATTCTGAAACATTGTAAGGAACAGAAGTGTGCAGATCTCTTGTAAACAAAAAAACAAGTGCAGAGGAAAGAGGAAAAAAAACAAATATCGCGCAGATTCAGGGGCTTTTGTTTTTGGGGCTTTTCAAAACATCACAGTAGGGAAAACTGTAAAAAGGCTTATGGATGACTGATATCAATTCTGCTGGTTCAGAGTCCCCGTTGCTTCTCTCGCTGACTCAACATCGTGACTTCACGTCGTTTGCAACACCTGTGCTTCTCCTTGGACGAGGCAGGTTGAAAAACCTCTCACACACACACACACACACACACTCACACCAATTCAAGGTCGCCAATTAACCTCCAGCATCCCTGTTTGGAATATGTTGTTCCAGAAAACTCACATGTACCAGGAGAACATGCAACTCCTCAAAAAAAAAGGTGGAAACGTTTGGCCTGGAACAGGGAGACTGACCAAAAAACAAGATGAGAGTAAGAACATCAGACACCAGCTGTTACATGTAATTCACATGACGTGGGACTCGATTATCAGAATGTAAGTCGAACAAAGGGAGACATTCAGTTTGAAAAGGCTCATCTTGTTTTCCAAAAAGTCGCTTCGTTGAAGGTTTCCGACAGTCTGCGTTGGACTGATTGAAAGAGAAAAGAAGCGACGACACTCGGGAACGCGGACGCGGCTGAATAGAGGACAGGAAGGCTGTGAAGGAAGGCACAAGGTAGAAGCTGTTTCCCCAACAATGACTTTTGTCTGTATTTCCAAAAGCCGAACCAGAAACTGCCGAGGTGGCAAAGCGCTCGCCTCGCCTCGGGCCAGCGTTCGAGGACAGCATCGACCCGAACGCGAGAGGAAGCAGCAGGTGGGATGACGGGGGTGGGCGGCTCCTCGTCGCTAAAGGTTCCCCCAGGTGTTCGGAGGAGGAAACTCGTCCACGTCGCCGGATTCGTCGTGAGATTTGTCACCCAGGTTAAATGTCAGTTTGTACCGCAGACGAACTTTTTCCTGGAGAAAAAGAAGAGAAATGTCAATTCAGATCAACACACACACATTTTTCAAATGGCTTTATAATCTACTTCCTACTGAGACGAGGACCTATCGCCTCCATTCTGGTGACGAATGGCACATCAGTTTTAAATGACGGTACTTTAATCCGACTGATTTAATCCACATTTTGACCAAAAGTACCTGGAGCCAGTAAATATTTAACCACGCGTGAGATTTTGATTCTTTTTCCAGAGCTTGAAACAACGTGATGGTTCCTTCCATTGCAACTGTATCTTAATTGGCACTTTTTCCACTAGTACCTGTTCAGCCCTACTCAACTTGCCTGGCCTCTACTCGACTCAGCCTCTGTCTATTTCCAGTTTCATTTCCCCGTCATGCACAAGTAATCCCCCCGATATAATGCAAAGTGAACAACATTGGATATCAGCTCAAATAATGAATTAAATACTATATATTTAGTAATAATATTACAAAATATGCACTGTTACGATCGTGCTTCACTGTCGGTGTTTCAGATTAACTGATTTTTCCTGTTAACTGGTGACCAGCTTTCTCGAGTGTCTCCCACAACGTTAAAACCCAACCAAAATCTGTAGCTGTCCTGGTGAACGCCGTTTCACCGCATTTAAGTTAAAGTTCAAAGTATCGTACCGTTTGTTTTTCTTATTTTAACATCAGCTGCTGCCAACTGCTTGTGACAGAAGTCACTAGTTAACAGGAAAAAACAGTTAATCTGAAACATCGGTGATCTCCCGATACTCGCTACGTCTGTCTGGTCAGCCACCGAACAGAAAATGCCTGCACATCGCCGCTGCTCCACGGGGGTTTATTTTTGTAGGTTTATCTGTTTGCGAGCGTTTATGTTGTGATCGGGTTTTGAAAATGGCGGGGTGAATGAGCCGCCTTCTGACTCATCTATGTGGTGATAAAGCCGTTGACCAGCGGCCTGCTGTCGTCACATTGTCTACTCGCCTTAGCTCGCTGGGAAACTCGACCGTAGAGGTATGATGAAAGTACCTAGTAGTGGGAACTAACACGTAGTGGAAAAGCATCAATACTAGAGTCAAGTCGAGTAATACCGAGGAGGAACTGGAGGAAAAGCGCCATTTGTGACCTGTTGTAGAGTAACCCTAAACATAAATAAATAAATAACATAAATAGAAATGTTCACATGCAAAGCTTGAATGCAGAATGTTTTTAAACACCATTTACTGCTGTTCAGGTCAGACTTACTAAATATGCATTGTGCGTGTTCATAAATGTGCAATATATTGAGCAGCTTCAGTCACAACACTGCTCTCTGTAGTAGTTTGATCTGGGTGTACTCCACTTGCTTGTTAGGTCAGTGATAATTAGCCTGTAAGCTTGACAAGCATCTGCAAAGTTAAATTTACTAGTGAGACACGTGTGTTGCCCTGAGGAAGAATGATGGAGCTCGTGATCAATGAGTGACATGGCTGCAGGGGAAGAAGAACACCTTCTGAGGGTTGGCCAACAGCAGGATCTGTGTGACGGCAGCTGGAGGCAGGATGGGATTGAAGGCTGGGAGCTCAGTGCTGGATGGAGGCTGCAACTTCACTTTCATCACCTGAGCGACACATAGGAAAGCAGCAGGTCACACAATGTAACGAGTCAAACACTAAAACTCTTTCATGAGACGCTGCTTTAAACTGAGCTCATGTTGACGACCACGTTGCTATTTTTAATGTGGGTCGCAGCCAGAAGATATGAGGCTTTGGCTGCTTCGCCACTGCTGTCATCGCTATCAATAGCAGGAGGAATTAAAAAAAGCACCAACTTTGGGCACGGCGGCCTGGAAGCGGATGTTGGTGACTGGGATGGGCGCCGAGGACAACATGGAGATGATCACCACTAGAATGTCAGGTCGCGACGGAGGACAGTCGCGGGCGAAGGTGAACAAAACCCGGAGACTGTGTTTGTCGAATACGGTCACTGGTAACAAGCTGCCTGAAGAGAAACGACACGACAGAAAAATTATTTTGACACAGTGTGATCTCCTTCACCTGGACGTCAGGTCAACACTGCTTACTAGGTTTGATGGACTCCAGAGGCACGGTGACATCAGCGAGAGAGATGGCGTCATACGGGTCGGCCGGAGCAGCGAGAGGAGGGTTGGAGTGGAGGAGAACATCAGGGTTCTCCGATTGGCTGGATGATGGAGGAGGAGGAGGAGCAGAAGGAGCAGAGCCGGTGCCGGACTTCGTCTGGAGATCTCGTAAAGTGACTCGAGATTGAGGCTGAAGTTTATCCCTGATTGAAGTGAAGACAAAAACAAGATATCAACCGTGATTCCTTCTGTCACATCACTTTTAGCGAAGTCTCCGGTGTGTGCCTCTCACCATTTGACCTGCTGGCTCTCTGGAGGCAGCGACTGCTGCAGCAGCGTCTTTCCCAGCAGGTCCAGCTCCTCCATGGCTTTAGGAGGCGCAGTGGCGCCCCCTGCTGGTGGAACCTGTGCTGTCTGCAGGACTGCTGGTCGCAACAGTGCAGCTGGTAAAGAAGACTCTGCGCTGTCCGACGACTGAGGAAATTCGGTTTTAATGACAAAGCTGAACATGACGTTGCAGTCGGGACTAAGTCCAATGTAAGAAGAAAAACTCAAATAACTCAACAAAAAAAAAAAAAAAAACTCAGAAAAAGCTCACATCTACACACCTGAAAAGAGTTGTTGGAGTCACAGTTTTCTGTTGGATTCAACCCTAAAGAATCAGAGACAAGAAGGTTTGAATGACATTTTTCCAAAAGGAAACATTTACTTTGAAACATTTGATTAAAGAAAATGAATATAATCCACCCCAGCGGTGTAAACATATGACGTTTTGGTTAAAAACAGCCAACTACAGATTCAAATTCAGCCCACAGGGCATGTAAAGCTTCACACAAGATTACTAGAATTGTTTTAGTTTAGTTTTTTACAAATAACTGCTATCTGTGATTTATTTGATTGAGGTTGCTTCGAAGGAAGTGTAGAGAACAAAAACCACAATCAGAGCTGAGCTGATGGTTTAGCATTTAAAGACGAAGTAGCATCAAAGCCACATTGTGAGGGTGAACAATAACAGTAAAAAAAAAAAATGCACGCTGAGGTTTGTTTTCTGCATAATGTTGAAATTGTATCTTTTCTTGTTCAGTTTGTGTAAAAAAACAACAATAATAAATTAAATATAAACTGTAACAGAGTATATCTATTATTTTGCACCTAACAAAGAAATTATTTAGAGTTCATATTTCCATCATTTCCCATATTTGTATGTGATCTCTCAGCAGAAGTGTGAGTTTTGGAACTGAGGTAAAGGATGAGAAATATGTTGAGTTTTATTTTGTTGGTACAATGTGGGGAGACGCCGTATTTTCATGAGTGGAAAACTATCTGATGTGCTGACTGAACTGACCTCACTCTGCTGACTTCTTGGTTCTGGCTTGTTAAAAAAAAGTTAAGCTTAGTAATCTGCCTTCACACTCACAAGCCAGATGTGCTGTTCTTGCTTACCCAGTGACATGAGCTCGTCGTCCAGGAGGCTCATGCCCATGGTTTGACTCAGAGTCTGGAGGCTGGACGACTCTGGGTTGGGAGTTGCTGTGCTGGCTGAAACGTTTAGTCCTGTCAGGTCTACCAGAGCTGAACTGCTGGCACCTGACGGGGGTGAAAAACACACATCTGTGATGCAAACACTCTCATAAATCAAAAGACAAAAAGGAAACACTGACAGACGTCAAATCACATTTTCACTAATCAGCCATAATTCATGTCTTTTACTATGTAGGATCCCCATCAGCTGCTGTTAATGCAGCACCCTGATCGATTGTGTGACTTTGATTTCTTCTATCAAAAAATAACTTCTGCTGCAGTTTGAGCTGGATAAGACCAGAAGGTTCAGACTTCAATCTTTACATGCAACGATGAATCATTGGTGTTCCTTTTTGATACTGACCACTGCAGACCAGGAACAAAAGTTCAACTTTGTAGAGAAAGACATTAGTCGCCCTCCCCACAAACATCTGTTATTAACTTTACGTACAAGTGGTCATAATGTAATGGCTGATATGTCTGCAGGAATTGACACCAGACTCGTACACAGACCTGGTTCTGGGGGGTCAGTTATCCCATCTTTTGTCACATCCTCCCCCTTCACCAACCGTCTGTACATATTGATGACCTGCGTCAGGCTGTCGTTGGCCCCCAATATGTCCGCTGTAAAAAAGAAGAAGTACAAAGTGTCTTTCAAACCGAACAATTTATATCTTGATTCTGTAAAATGGGTAAAATCTAAATACGATATATATAAACACACCTAAAGCCTCGTCGCTGTCTTCTGTATCGCTGGCTAACCGGAACAGTGTGGGCCTCATCTTTTCACAGCGCTGATAAAGATCCTGCAATTAGAGACGCGTTTAAAGGAGGGAAAAGCACATCAGTGGCGGCGGCAGCAGGTTTACAGGACTTAGGTTTTAATGTGCTGAGCTCCACAAACCTTAATGAGCTCCTGGTTGCTTTGGGAGCAGCTCTCCTTGTTGTAGCCCTCCAGCAGCTGGCTCAGCAGACTCACACTCTCCTTCACCTCCTGGATGGCGTTCACTCGCTTCGACACTTTCTCCACCCGCTTCTGGTCCTGGAAACGACAATAACACAGGCAGGAGCTCAGGTTTCTGAAAAACATTGGTTCTTTCAAGACCCCAATTTGGATAAAGCGGAAAAAAATAATGCATGTGTGAATGTACACTGTACCTGTTTACATGCACACTAGAGATTAGATCATTATCAGATTTGTAGAGTTCTCAAATATTTAAGTAATCATGTAAACAGATTAGTCCAAAATGCTTCATTGGACGACGACAGATTGAGAGATTGGATGAAAACACCGCATTTCCCCCTCAATGAAGCACATGTATACAGGTTCATTTGAATTATTTTGTCCTTTTATACGTGTTAAAAATAAATCGTATGAAATTGAATGCGAAGACAGAAGACAACAATCATGACGTGCAACAGCAGAAAAGAATCACTCTCACAGCGAACAGAAGATAAATTTCATGTTAAATGAAAATCAAAACCTCAACATCCATTAGCTCTCACATCAGCAGCTAATGCCGAGACAACAACAAGACCAGCTGTTTGAAATAACAAGAAGTTTGGTTCTTCTGTCACCACGTACGTTGATGCTATGAAACAAATCCAATGACAATAAACTGAAACCAAACGTCTAAAAACTATGTAAATTCATCAGCTCCAGTAATTAAAACTACTTAATTAGCCCCAATGATCATATTTCTATGGTCAAGAAAACAGGCTTTATAATCTGCATTTAAATGATAAAACATATATTTTAAATGGTTATTATCTAGCTCTTCAAAATTAATAGCAACAAACAAGCCCTGTAATTCATCCAGATACTAATCGATCGCAGACGCCAGCGTGAGCACATCCTGTGGAGCAGAACGAAGGCAGTGACTCACCTCTTGGACCATTTCCTTGATGAGCTTGTTTGCCGCTCTTAAATCTTCAGGGTGGGTACTGTTAAGTAAACGGGACAGCATCTACAAAAACAGGATAAGAGCACGAGAGGGAGAGGAAAGCAAAGGGGAAGAAGGTTTTCCAAAAGGCATAAAACATTCCCAGGAGCTTTTTCTTTGCCAGTGTGCAGATTGCTTGTCGTGCAGGAGGTGATCTGACCTACAAGTACATCTCTTTAGAAACGTATCTGGTGTTGTTGGTATAATAATAAAGCGCACCTTGGATTTCTCCTCATCCTCAAAGATGGCACTTTTGGCTCTCGGGGGAGCAGTTAGCAGAGGTCGGTCATCAGGAAGCACTGGATCCTGCTTGACAATGCCTGGGAAAAAAAATGTAAATACAAACAAGGGCGTCTGTTAACCTTAAATAGGCAGGTTGTCCTTTGACAGCACAGTTTCTTTTTGAATTATTCACACGCAGTATAGATCAGATATACTACTATCCATAACATACTTGATGAGAAGACGCAAAACTTTGATTAGTATTTTTTTTAATTAAAAAAATATAACTTATTTGTCCTCAATAGGCTGTTCCAATCAACATGCGCTCAAAGGAAAGAACATATTAATAACTACTAACAGTCTAGCAGTTGACTTCCCAAAAGAAACTTATTACAAGGGTTTTACATTTAGGGGAAGCCTTTTTTACTTCAAGTGAGCGTGACTAAACATCAGTCTCATGTTTGTGCTGAAAAGAGAAGTGATGCTTCCTATGGAAGAGCTAAAATAATCAGGAAGAACAAGACAGATTATCACGGAACTATGGAATCTAAACATATTTAAAAGACATTTTAGAGGGAATAGAATGAATACATATATCTGTAAAGGATCTACAACTTGTTAGAGTGTCATTAAAGTTAAAACAGTCGCTCACCCTGTTTTTTCAGCATCTGATAAGCATCAGCTATCTTGGTCTCATCTGGCAGCTTCAGCGTCCAGCTGTACATCATTTCTAAAACCTTCTTCTTCACTGGTTCAGGAGCCCGCGCTCCTAAATACTGCAGACAGGACAGAGAGTTCTCATTTATTATGACTAATATACAAATGTAAACATGAAGATGTTGTAACTTACTTTGACTAAAGATACAAATACCAAAGTATTATAAAGATCAAACATTATGAGGACACAGTAGTATTTTTCACAAGTTAAACTACAAAAAAAAAAAAATTTGAATTCTCATGAGTACTGGGTTTCAGCTGTTACCTTGGGCGAGACAACCTTGATGAGTTCATTGAGAAAGCGAAACTTTCCCACTTCGCTATGAAATCGCTTCCCACAGGTCTTCATGCACGTCTCCAGGAGCTGGGAATTTATCAAAGGTTGTTATTTACCCCAAAACGTACCGACATTGACAAGTGTAACACAAGACTTTAACGCTATGAGTGACACAATACAGTCACACGTTTAATGAAGGAAAAGCTCCTACCAGTAGTGCCTGAATCGCCTCCCATTCCTGAGGAGACTGGATTTTATGGGCCAGAAGTCTGGTCGCAAGCTGAGGACTGAAAAGAACAAAAGTTTTTATAGTGCATTGATTTATGTTTATTAATATTTAAGGTTTATGATTCAGCTGTGACACTGATGAAAAACAAACAAAAAAAAAAAAATTAAAATACTATCATAGATCAAATAGTGAAGGTTTGAAGAAAAACGTTCTTGAAATCGCAGCTGGTGTCACATTTAATGGTTAAATGTGTGACGCAAACATGAGGTTCATTATCATCTCACCCTTCTGGTTCATTGTTGAGCTGATCACAAAATCCTTTGACATTGTCCCAGTCGGTGTCCTTGTTCAGAGGATTTGTAGCTTTGTCTGTGTGCAGGGAAAAACAAAGTCACACTTAAACTCTGTATTTGCTCAACAGCATTTACCTGTGAGTGAAAGTCAAGCAAAATAGATTCACCTAAGAAAACTGAAGTATCATGCTATTGTTCTATCTAGCATTGGTGCCCTAGAAGCTAGTGAAGCAAGTTTTTAACTGGACGTTCACCGATTGTGATGGTTTACACCACTGAGAGTCTCCAAGCAAGTCTCTGAATTACGTAGGACTTGAAACCGGAATAAAACTTGAGTCAAAACATCCACTTCAACTGTGGCAGACCCAGGGGGAGCATCAGATTCCACCTCTCTCGTTAAACATGAATATATAGTGTACATCACATGTTTCAGGCTGTTCCAGGTTTTAGGTTTTGATATTTATAAACTCCGGCCCAAAAACGTTACAAAAAAACAAACCATCAGTCGATGCATTATGAACACTAATAATCTATCTGAGAGATTTTTTTTCTACAAGTTTGTTGACTTGACAGTTATCCAGAACACATCCCCCAAAATGACCGTCAGCGCTGAAAGGACTGACTGTTCACAGTGTTGCATCAACGTAGACTCGGATTAGGAAAGTTGACTGAGAAGCTCAAAGAAAAGCTGCATAAGTAACATATATGGCTGAATCACTGAGGATCCAAGCAAAGTCCATTCAAGACGCCGGAGAAGCTTTAATAGTAAACTGAGGCTCAGGAGCATTACGAGCCACTACACAGACGACTCCAGGGAACAGAACAAAAGGTGAAAAGGCACTCCTGAATCAGAGGCGGCATCACAAGTGTCTTCCTGGCCACTCGGGGAAAAGAAAAACCGGAAGCAAAGCGTGAAATGTCAGTGCCTGAACAGCGTTGACGTGAGGAATCATTCCATCCGCTGCTCTGGGTTTTAACAAGTCCAAAGTCAACAACACATCCAGCAGGAGGTTTTAGAGCTGTTCATGTCTTCTGACAGATTTTATGGACACATTTATTCATGGGGGACTTGGCTCATGCCCACAGTACCAAAACGGCTTTGTACCGTCTCTCACGGAAGAGAGGCAGCGAACCAGCTGCTCGCTGTGACATTAAAATTTCCAAAGTCTCTACAAACATTCACATTTTCTTTCTGTTGTTTTTTTAATCAACATGTGCATTAAAGTAGATCTAAAAATGAAAATGTCACATGCTGATATAACAAAAAAGGGCTTTATGATTATATAAAGTTGTAATTATTTGTAAAATGTACAATAAGTAAAGCCCAGGGGGTATAAAAAAATGTATGTCTTAAATATGGATGAATCAGCATTTAATTCATTTGCAAACCTCCAAAGTTTAGTGTTACAAGTACAGATTATTTATTTTTTAGAAGACAAAGAAAATTTACAATTTAACTGGCAAAGCGTCAGGCTAAAAAGAAATGTGAATTTATCAAACAAAAAGAGGGAGCACCGAGAGAGTTACATGGAGCAATAGATAACATTAGTTCCCCCAGTAACATTGATTTTGGTCATAAACTGGTTTCAAACAGCAAGTTGAAGTGGTTCCAGTCCACCAAACGATCTGAGACAGAAACTGTCCTAAGAGAAAAGGAACTCATCAAGCAGAATACAATAAATAAACTGTATTTCACACATAGTGTGTTATGAGTTTCCATCAACTTTTCTTTTTTTGTAATTGTACATGGTGTGGTGAGGGTGGTGTCACCAATGTTAACAAAAGGTACAAATGTGGGTCCTTCATCAGTTTCCAAAAGTGAGAGGACTCCTGCACCTCAACATGGACAAGACTTTTAGTCATTGGTCCTGAGGCCAAAAAAGAAACACACACATGCAAAGTTATCTCCGAATGAAGGTTGATTTATTGAATGATTTGACTCAAAGCAGCACTGGTGAGGGAATTCATGGAATCAAAAAATGGCTAAAAATTGGATTTTGATTCCCTGATCTGCAAAGATCAGATTCGGTGTGTGCAAGTTGTAATATTTTACTTTAATATGAATAAAATGTTCATTATAAGGTCGCTTTAGGCCTTTATAATGAAGGCTGCTCTCAGTAGACCAGTCCTGTCTAAAACCAGTCAAACCTGACAGCAGCTGCAGCCTCTGGTTATTTATAATATGCTAATAACTCTGGTTTGTTGTCGGAGGGGAGCTGACCGTGATTGCAGAGGAGATGAGGCTGAAAACAGAGCAAAAGAGCTGCTCGGTTCTTGTTTATTGGTGTTTGTTTCGGACTGACTGGCTTCACCTGGTCTTCATGGAAGCTTTCAGCAGCTAACGACTAGCCCCTTCATTCTGTTAGCATTCACCTGGACGTTATTTCTTCTTCTTCTTTCAAATGCCTCGTTTATGTATAAGAGTGAAGTCGGAGTGTTATCAGTGAGCATGATGTGGAGAATGAACGAAACGCGACTGTTTGAGTCTGTTTCTGAACTACACTTTTCGTATTTGATGTCATTCGCGCTGACAGTCAAAAAATCACGTCCCGGAGGAGAAAAAGCCCCGAGCAACAGCAGCACGATGCAAATGGCGCTTTAACCCGCTGCTCTCTTGGCAATGGGTCGACTGTCGCCTCGCGTTAAAAACTTAATCTACTAAAAAGCAAATGAAAGAGGACTTACTGATGCGAGACTGCAGGCTAGCCTCATCCGGAGGCACCGCCGCCATCTTTCCGGGATTCCAAACAAGTTGTTGCTCTCGCGAGACGTCCGGAACCTATCGCGAGAGTGGCTGCGGTAAGAAGATCCACGTCAAAAAGCAAACGAACAAAAATAAATAAATATAGGATTTATTATTGTGGAAAATTTTATTTTCATAAATGTCAATTTAAAAATTCTGCTTCATTACTTAAGTTGTTTTTGATTGGAGTTCAATATTATCTTGAGTCTCTTAAATTAACTACAAATAAAATATGCAGGTCAGTATTCAATATCAACACTGAGATAATCCGTATTAAAACTGTCACATGTATAATTCTAACTCCACACGAAATATCACAACTATCAAGTCTGCAACACTGATTTATTTTGTTGTTTGTTTTTTTTTCACCTCTGCCATTTTACTGTCATAATCTTTGTTGTAAATATTGTTGCTGCTCTTGCAGTGAACCAAAAACAATATATAGCAACCAGATTACTCTTCACTCCACCGTTAAATAAAGTAGTTTCATTGTACTTTGTGTTTGTTTACTTACTACATTGTAAATATTGTAAGTTTTGAAATTAAAATTCTTATTATTGTTTGCTTCACCTTTTAAAAAAATGTGATATTGCAGTGTTCATTGTTCTTTAATCTTCCTATTGTGTGAATGTTGAACGCAGTCATACATTAGGGATCCAACTCATTATTGTGTGAATGCTGAAGGCACTATTATTTTGACTTCTTTGCCGCTGCATTGTATCTCTTGCAATTTGTAACCGATTTGAACCGTTCAAATATCAAAATGTGCAACAACATGAGACAACTGCTTTGCAGTATGCTTTTTATGACTTTAACCGTTTCTGAATATGGGTCAAGCATTTGAAATGCTTGATATCAGCCTGTATGATCTGCTGGAACTGGAAGAGTACGAGTCAATTACTCCCAGTGAAATTTGTCCCATTGCAGAGCAGCTATGTCTTATTGGCTCCAATAATCTCTTGTTGTCTGATCAGTACAGGAAACTTTGAGTGCGTCCTTACTAAACCTTTCTCTCACACTTTGTCTGATGCTCTGAAAGGACTGGGCATCCTGCACGCTGACATAAAGCTAGACAAGGTAATACTGGTTAGAGCAGTGAAGAGGCCCCTGAGAGTGAAGCTTGTGGATTGTGAGGAAGCGGTTCCAGCCTCTGAAGTCCATCCCAGGCTAGAGCTCCAGCCTATTGGCTACAAGTATGTTCACATCCTGGTTTCATCCACACCACCTGTGTCACAGACTCCATGTTGAACACTTCTTCAGCTCTCCTGTGTTTCCTCATCAGAGCCCCAGAGGTTTGTCTTGGCCTCCCGTTCACTAAGGCGATCAGTGGGGGGTGGGCTGGGTCCTGGCCTTCATCAACCTCGCTAGAAACCTTTTTCCTGTCCATCGTTAATATCAGATGGTACGTTTGATATTACAACATGTATCTTGAAGAAGGTGAAAACCTTGTAAGAACATCTGCTGATGTGTCAGTGATTCTGTCTGCAGATGAGGAGCATTGTTGAGGTTCTTGGCCAGAAACCAGACCACCACTTGGTTTAATAATCCTTGTTGAACATTTCTATCCAACAGTTGTGATATTTCTGCTCCTTCAGATGCCTGACGGCACGGCAGCAAAAGTGCAGGAATCACTTTGAGCTGCCTGGATGAGCTGGATGAGGTCAGTACTCTCTGCCGGTTGATTGATTCTCTCCCTGCTTCCATCTTCTTCACTTTATCACCTACATTTTCACAAGGCGTCCCAGTCTTCAAAAAATACACTCAGCTATCTTCAGGAGAGATTTACACTTTGACATATCTTTACTTCTGAAAATAATCAGGCCACTGATTGCAATTTGTAAATTTCATAAAAAATGTTTTGGAGTTAAAGCTTATTAAATGTCACACTTACAACTTCCATGTAACTTGATGGCTGGAAGAAATGCTTTGGGGAATTACAGAACATTTCTTATGAATGGTGAAGTGAATCATTTCAACTATTGGACTACTGGAAGCAGGTGATATTACTTTATGAAATCACCAAATATTAAGGTGGTTTCATTTAAGCAGGCTGTATTTTATATTTATTAAACTTTTCAGGTTATTTTTGGTGTTTGTTTTTTGTGCAGAAATTCAGTTTAATGATCTACTCATTATAAATATATAAAAAAAAAAAAAAAAACATTTTAACTAAACATTGAGCTCTGCTTTCAAAGCTGCTGGAAGCTGAAATAGTTTGTTTACTGCTTTGTTTTCACTGTCAACGCGTCAATGGAGTCAGAGCCTTCTAAAAAATTTCCACGTTGAGAGCTGTTTTAAAAATTTGCCTTTTTAGTTGTTAAGAGCACAATTATCATATAAATGGCACTCAGTTTATAATCCGTCTCAGAGTCAATGCACTTACCTGACTTTGTTTCTGTATGCAGATCTATCCTAGTCCTAGACGAGGCTAAGCTGGAGGACAGGACGGCTCTGATCAACAAGGCTGAAGGGCCTCTTACACCTGGATGGACATCAGAGACACTTGGGCGAGACACTGAACCCCAAACTGCTGCTACACACTGAACCCACACACAGCACCTCCAATAGTGTGTGAATGGGTGAATGTGATGAGTTCTGTAAAGTGCTTTGGGGCTCCTCATGCAGCTGAAAAGCACTTTATAAGTGAAGTCCATTTACCATTTACCAAAAAACTGAATTTGAATAAAGAAAAGTGAAACTTAAAAGTCAGAATGTGTTGGGGAGTTTTGTTATTTTATCCCTCAAACTGAGGACTGACTCTTTTTTTTAATCATGTTTTGTAAATACATCTCATTCAAACTGCAACAAACTGCTTCTGATGACTTTCATCTTATTAAATAATCCATTCACAAAATGTTCTGGGAATGAGTGATTCTGTGATTGTTAAATAAACTTTTTAAACAACCTTTGAAAGCTTAGGAGTTTTTTAGACGAGATTATGAAGGAGAAGTTTGATTAAAATAATGTTTTTAATTCTTTTTTGTTGGGGAGGGGTTGTTTGTTCTGGGTTTTATTGGTTTTTTGGTGTGTTTAAGAATTTTGTTTGTTTTCTTTGCTGCCTTATCAGTTCATTCAGCATCATCAGCATTGCAGTTCAGTTTCATTCAGCTTCAGCATTCATGCTTGCATTTTCTTCAGCAAATGCAAGCTGTCAAGTTTTATTAAATTTTATGCAATGTGGAACTACTGTGCCAACTGAATAGAATAGAATAGAATAGAATAGAATAGAATAGAATAGCAAAAAATTCAATAGCCTTTATTATCATTATATGATGTACAATGAAATTGGAGAGCTGCTCCTCTCACATAGCAGATGAACACGATGCAACATGAACAATCTTCTGTGCTGCTGTGATGACCCTCTGAAAAAAGTTTTATCCTAAAACCACAGAGTATAATTTGATTATTATTATCTATGCTTTCATCTGTCCATCCATCTATCTCTATACAGCATTATCCTCGAGGGTCGCAGGGAGCTGGAGCCAATCCCAATCAACTATGAGTGACAGCATGACAGCAGTCTCCAGTTTATTACAGGACAAACCGAGAGAAAAACACCATTCACATTCACACCAAGGGGCAATTTAGGGCCACCTAAGAGTCAGCTCTAAGAGTCATTTTGAAATATTTGAATAAAAAAGATAAACAATGAAAAGGTTCAAAATATTTATTTACTATTAAGTGCAAGCTTCATGGAGCAATACAGAGAGACTGAAAAGCCATCTGACGGGTCGGGTTTGGCCCGCGGGCCGCATGTTTACACGCTGCCGGCCTCTCTCGTATCCACGCAGCGCCCCCTGCTGGCCACAAGAGGAAGTTCGGACTATTGGTGACTGGTTGAATCGCTGCAGTTTGGTTGAATTGCAGCGACTCCGACACACCACACGAGTCGTGTGGTTCTCCTCCAAGGGGAAACTGCCTCCTCCGCTGGACGACACTCCGTCCCCCCTCCGTCCTCCGTTTTTAAACGAAAACACGCGGAGCCTGAGCCGCGAGCTGGATTAGCCTGTTAGCTCACTCGGCTAACTTCGTTAGCTCAGAAATATTTTTTTTT
>OMNM01021918.1:0-10397 GCA_900302745.1 Parablennius parvicornis | reverse complement strand
ACTGCAGCTCCATCAGTCAGGCAGCGTGAGGAGGGAACAGTGCTGAGAGGGGGAACCAGCTGAAAACACATGCACCCTGCAGAGGGTGACGACCCCACTGTCCTCACACACACGCACACACACACACACACACATCATATCAAACATGCATGGACACACACAGAACATAAAGTATGCATTGTCATGAACACACACACACACACACACACGCACGCACACACACGTCTGTATGACAGATTGTGTCTGACAGCAATGTCACCCTCCTGCTCCTTTTCCCTCACGTCCTTTGTCTGCTGCCGCCGTGCGTGTTTTAGTTATGCAATCATAAAAAAAAAACCCATGATTAACGTGTCCAAGTTCCGTTTGAACGTCACATTAACATAATATATTAACCGATCGAGCCCCTTATTGTTATGATGCTTACAGTAGTAAACAATTGCTCTTAATGAGCTGTCGTGAAGCGGTATCATTAGCTTCGTCATTAATCACAACAAATGGCCAAACGATGTAAATGGATTTATTTAAGTCATTATTGAAACGATATTCGGTTGTGGGTAACCTTCACATTAGCCACGATTAAGGATCATTAATGATCATGTTTGTTTATTTGCCCGATTACCATTGCATATGCAAGAATTAATTAAGATCACGCGTTGGGTCGATCAGATAAACAAAACCAGCAGATGATGGTGAAGAAGCTTCTGATGATTGAACTAGTTTGAGGAATCATCTTACGAGACGTCTCGTGCTTTATTGCTTTAACAGTTTGAGATATCTGCAAGAAATAATCCTGAAATCGTGACGTCGATGCAAACTGAATAATACATGAATAAGTAGGACTTCTGAAAATGCCGTTATTTATTACTCTTCCTTGATCATTACTGTGTGAGGTCAGTCGGATAAAAGTAAATAAATTGAGTCATTATTTCAATTAAAAGCTAATCTATTAAAGTAAAAGCCTGTGGGCCAAACCAGCCAATCAGAGGGTTTAATCAGGCGAGATAACTTCACAAACTGTATGAAATTATACTGTACTGCGATTTCTTTTTATATTAATGGAATCGCTCTTTCTAAGTATATTTTTAATGGGATCGCAGTGTTTTAGTTGCACAACATAAAGACCCAAGCTGATACGTCACTAATGCAGCATCAAATTTATTTTGTGGGGATCGGTTTCTAAATACGTGCATGCTGAAGGCTGCAAAATACCACAAATATAGGACATTTTGACAATTTACTGTATTCACTTCTGCTCCACCGTTAAAAATGGAAACATATTGACATACTGTAGCTCTTCTGGTTTCTTACAACAAATATGAACATAAAGAAAACTTTTCCATAATGAAACCACTCTCTTTGCACAGAAACTAAGAAGAGCATTAGAAATTGTCTAAATATACATTTTTAAAGGTTATTATGATCTGATTTTACTGGTCGAGCCCACTGCAGGTCAGTTCATGCTCCTCCTGGATAAAATAGATTTTTTTACATTGAAAACAACCCATTAAAACAATTTCTAAAACAAGTCTGAGTCTGTGACGCATCGGCATTCCGCAAATTTCACATGAACTCCCGACACATATTTAAATCGCAAGAGACGGCGGCACAGTGGCCACGTCAGCGTGAAGACGACAGAAAACGGCGAGGTAAACAAACCGATTCCCGCGGAGCGGCAGAAGCTCCATCGTCTCTCTTTCCAGTTCAGATCGTTACGAAGTTTGAAGAGTTTGATTTGACCGGATCTGTTATCGGATTCAGATCTAATTCCAAACTCTGTGGAATTTAGGTCCTGCTCAGGAAGCTCATGCAAACTCCAGAAGAGGTGGAGGAGTCTCATCTGCTTCCTCCTGCTGGGAACTACTTTGTTTTCCATCGTGCAGTCAAATAAACAGATGCTTTAAAAAATGTAAAAATGAAATGATAGAAAGTTAAAAGTAAACTGTGAATAGTGTCATTTTATACTGTACGAGTCCTTCAGCCCTCATAAATCTCTCTTTTATTCTCATCTGTATTCATTCTTTTGACTTTTTTGCCCAGCTCGTCCTCATTTTTTTCCTCATTTCCACCTTTTTTCTTAATTTCTTCTTCTTTCATTCATTGTTTCTTCTTTTCCTCAGTTCTTTATATTTCCTCCCTCCGCTGACGTCCTCACCTCTCTCACCCATCATCTCTCCTTCTCCTTTTCTTCTTCGTCCATCATGTTTCATTCCATACAGTGTTTCACACACTTTCTCTTCCTCCCTCTCTCCTCCTCCTCTCTCCTCCTCCTCCACTCCTCTTCTCCTCCCTTCGGACAGACAGAACGTGCTAAAAGTCTTTCAAAGTGCTCGTCCTGCTTCTATGCTGCCTCCGTCTGGGAGATTCTCTGAAAGTGTGACAGTGTGGCATCTCTTCCTCCTCCTCCTCCTCTTCCTCGTCTCCTTGTCCCCTGCTGTAATGTTTAATCCTGTCAGACATCGCGTCCTCTCATGCCTCCATCCCGGCTTCCTCCTCTTTCTGTTCTCCCCTCCGCTCCTCCTCACGTCGTTCACGTGTTGACAGTTTTCGGCTTCCTCATCTTCCTCCTCTCTCTCATCTTCCTCTGATGGAACCCGAAGCCGTCAAAGCCAGAATGGAAAGCTCTTTCTCCTCCTCCTCTGCTGCTTGTTTGTCTGCTTTGCAGCTCTTGTTCTCTCCACCTGTGGAGCTTCTTCTCTCGTCTCCGTCGTCTTTGATCACTTATGTTAGACTCCCAGGAAACTCCACAGCCCGGGAAACCCTGCAGACACACTGAACTCTGTTTTTCAGTACATCATTTCATCCTAAAACTAAACAAAGCTCTTCGTTTAGAACCATAATTTCAAATTGTATTACTATACCCACTTTTGTACGCAAAAGAGCTTTTGGCTTTGTGATTTATTGTTGTTTTCCAAAATGCACTGTTCAGAGTTTCAGTCTGTTTTTATGCAAAACTGATATTTAACATTTATTTAGCTTCACGCCAAACACATTACATGGTTCAAAACCCTCATATTTTTTATGAAGACTTCAAAATGTGCTCCTCCTAGTGCAAATCCATATTCAACATGATATAAGGAGTCAATCTTTTCTTGAAAAATTAGCTTGTATAATGTGATTTCAAGCCCATTACGAAGCCGAAGGTGCCATTGTTCTGCTGAATGACCACACAAACAAGCCCAGGGGAAATCTGGATAATAGTTTTATGAATTGGATTATGCAAACATGTTGAGGTTTGCTGAGCGTGTATCTACCTCCACTTCATCCCCTCTTTTGTTGAACTATTTCTAGCATGCAATTTATCTCTAATGTGACATTACGTCACCTGCAGAACAAACCAAAAAACATCAAATATATACATTTAAAAAGTTGTAAATTACAGTTGCCTATGTGTCTACAGCCAACATTTATTGTGGTTTTACATTTTATTTTGGTAAACATCATTATATTCATCACATTTAATCCTCAATAATATGTGAGGTTGTAAAGCTTTTTGTTTTGGTAATATTGTAACTTCTTCCATCTACTTACTGCTCCTTTAGTTTCATCTGATTTTTTATCGCATTTTTACATCCATAAAACGTCCCCCCCTTCTGCTTTCATCACAAACCGCTCCTGCATACAGATTTTATCACGCTGAAATTGATATTTAAAGGGGAAAAAAAAGCCAACATCAATAGTGACACTCTTTCACTTTTCACTGTCTACAGGAGAAATCAAAGACTTCTCAGAAGTTCAGTTTGATTTTGTTGAAGCATTTACAAAAATATTGACATATATACAGTATATAACTAAGTGTCTGTGTATGTATGTGTGGCCATAGCCAATATTTTAGGCATTTCAAAATAAAATGTAGTCCTCTCTCAATTAAAGGATGGATGGAGAGCTCTTCATCTGAAAAAAATTTAAATTGTACTATCCTTTAAAAATATATTAAGCAGTATTTCAGTAATTATACAGAAAAATGATTATATCAGTAATCTTTACATTATCCAAATAAAACTATGACTCCAAATTAATGAAATAACAAAATCTGACAAATAAAAGCAGTGAATTTATGAGATTATGAGTCTATCAAAGAGAAAAAAAACAAAAACAGCTGTAATGCATTCACTGTCTGCATATCACATGGTATTCACAACTCACATTTCACAATTGTGACCATAAAACCACATTATGTAAGACATTCTTTTATTTGCTCTGCTAAATTGAGATAAATGCTCCCAATTGTCTCCGCATGATTCCGTTTTGTTCACAATGGTAATACCAAGGTAGCAGCATTGTGTGATCGTTTGCTGAAACTGACTCGAATGGAAACTAAATCAGGAAGGAGGTAAAGAGGGAAATAAGAGAGCGGGAGAGGGAAAAAAAACTTGTGAGGAGCAGACATGGATCATCAGGCAAGAGATTTAGGAAGACAAAGACAGGTTTAGATAGTTATATAACAGAAATACTGGGGAAGTAGATTATTTATGCCTCATTTTCCTTTGATTTATTTAAAGATAGCTTACACGGCACGGTGAAACCTTTAGTGGCAATAAAAATCAGAGGAAGTTTAAAGTATTGAGTATTTAATTATCTTTAATGAAGGCAGCCTGGTGTATTCAGACACTTCTGCTGTATTTCAGTGCGTCGGCTCAGGCCTGTAAGGCACAGCCAGTTATATTTAATTGAGTCGAGCTGCAAAGGAGCCGAGTGAAGGACACCGGAGGGGGGGGAAAAAAATCAAAATGATAAATGGTGCAGACAGCAGCTTCGACAGGAAACAGCATTTTACCCTGCAACACTCAACCTCTGTCAGGTCCACTTACACACACACACACACACACACACACACATGCATTCACACACACGCAGAGAGGGAGTGCAGCTAACAAGGCTACCGCCGGGTCATCATCGTCCCACACGAGACTTAGCGTAGGCTGCTAATTGAGTTCATTAAATCACCGTTACATGGCATGTAATGATGAGCGTTTGGGCTTATAAGTGTAAATCTCTGTATATTCCAGTTAGTTAAGAGTGAACCTTGAAAGGGCAAACGATATGTAATTTGGACCAAGCAGCTCCTGTGGAATGGCGGCTTTTCCTTTCGGAGGTATTTATTTATGCATCTGAACCTTTTAGGTAATTAAAGTTTGCCGAAGAGGTTGCGCCTCAATAAAAAGTGTCCCCATTGGAGGACGCAGCTTGTTACGTCTTTGACTTTGCTCTCGAGAGTTTTAGTAGGAGGTAGAAGGGGCTCCATGGGTTTTCAAAACACTTAAACCGGGGATGTCAAACTCGTTTTAGTTCAGGTTTTGCACGTATCATCTCATGTTTGAGTGTGTTCTTCGTGTTTAACGGGTTCCCCCTACAATATCTCTAAGCCAGCCTCGTACCAGGTGCTAGTTCGGTGCTAGTGCTCAAATGTGGCACCTCCTCAAAACCAGGAGCCAAGTAAGAACCACATCATTGAGTCATTGTAATATGTCACTGCCTCTCTAGTCATTTACCCAACAACGCGCATGGAAGCCCACACAGCAACGACGGAGGAGCTCATCATGCAAGTGCTACTGTATTATAGGGTCCATTTTGGCTCCTTTTCCACTGAGCTGGTTCCAGTGCTAGTTCGTAGCCAGAGCCTGATATTCCCACCTCCTTAGCACAAAGCTGACACTTAACAAGCACCAACTCTTTGCTGAGCCAGAGCAAAACACCAGTACGCCATGGGCTGGCGGCAGGGTTATTGAGATTGTTGATTTGATGACACAACCGGGTCTCCAACTCTGGTCTCCCAGGTTGGAGGCAAGAATTTTTTCAGTGAGTCACAATGGCTTCATACATGATGTGGATTTTAAGAAGGCATTGAGAGATTTATATATAATGGATGTAGTGATGTTTTACGGTGACGCAATTACGTGGCTCACACTCCTTGTCAATGCAAAATCACAGTTCTTAGGAGGCGCCAGATTGGAAGCAGCTAATCACTGGCACTAGTTGTTCTTGGTAGAAAAAGGGTATTTGAGATAGTCAAAAATGTATCTACACTCTCAGCTTTTTAAAAAATGTCAGTTCTGAATGTCCACTTCGCTCTTGCCCAGCAAAGAGTTGGTGCCTGCTAAGCACCTGTTTTGAGAACTTGTGATTAGGTGGTGGAAACGCAAAGAACTGGTGCTACTGTAGGTCAGGCTCTGGCTCCGAACCACCACTGAAACCAGCTCGGTGGAAACAGGGTATATGTATAATTGATTTGATGACATATCTCGAAAGAAGCACTGCCCGATGGTTGGACAATGGTAAAGATCAACAATAAATGCAGCAGGTTCTGCTGGAGTTGTTCATCTTTTACCTCTCATGCTGTGGATAACCACACAGGAAGCCACAATACCAAACTCTTCCTCTTGATTATGACGGAGTTTACAACCAACTAAAGTGCTCCTGGCAGAAATCTCCACGGCCGTTTGTGCGAGCGAGCTTCCAGCTCCATGCAGTGGCTCCACTGAGGGGAACAAATGACCAATGAGCTGGTGTAAACCCTCGGTGCACTGCACGATAATGGAAGGCAGTAACATGGGTAACCGTTCTCCCATGGAAAATTTGATCATTGCTATTCTCCCTGCCCCCTCACCCTTTGATACCGGCACTGAGTTCTGGCTCTACAATGAATCTCAATTACTGACACAGACCATAAAGATGGAGAAAGGAAAAGAGAGGGGGCTGCTGTGTGAGCGATGGAGCAACGGGGCTAATGAGGAGACAGGAGAATATTGAGGAAGGGAGTATTGTTTTTTTCATTTAGTGAAGCTTCTTAAAACTACTGAAGAGTGTAAACCTAATTAGATAAGCCGAAACCACACTCATGTCTCCATTTTTAATTTAACACAAAGATTAGCGACAAGTGGAAATGATGAAACTCTTTTTTTTTTTTTTTAATGATCCCAGTTGCTTTGTTCAGTTCAAACATTCTGTTTCTTTCAAATAGGAAATGTCACACTGTTGTATGTACCTACCACTTTGTTCAGTTACAACCCATAAGAACTTTGTGGGTTGAAATGGAAGATTGTTTCAGTCCAAAACATCTCGCTCATATTCATGTTTTTGCCACAAATACCTCAGGTTGCGCTTGTTTGAATTTGGTCAAATGTGTCAAACCACTAGAAAGAAGAGCAAGAAATTGCAATAGAGTTTTCCATAGCTTTATATCTGGCAAAAATTTGGTGAAGATCTGTTATGCACTTTTGACGTGATCCTCATTTGGAACCCCAGAAATTGAAAACCGGATCCAGAATTAGGATTCAGATTCAGATCCGGCTCACTTTCAAAATGTAATTGATTCTTCTATAATCTAATATCTGGCGGACGTAATAACACATCAATTTGAGAATGTCAAGATCATTAGTCCGTTCATCTATCCAGCTTCATCCAATTTGGGATCACAGGGTTACTCCAGTTAAAATCACTAACTTTAATTTATGTAATTGGTTCATGTCAAATGTCTTTGGACTGTGGGAGGAGACAAGTCATCGCTTCATATGTAACATTAAAAACTGCGACTCTCTCCATCGTGTGAGTCAAATCGCCAACATCCTGACCTGTCGTAACATTCGTTGTCCTGTGGTATTTTCAGAGGAACAGCAGAAAGAAGAGGAAGAGGAAGAGGAGGCCCTGGCGGGCAAAGACGAAGAGGAACGGCGCATTGCTGAAATGGGACGTCCGATGCTGGGCGATCACGTCAAGCTGGAGGTCATCATAGAGGAATCGTACGAGTTCAAGGTGAGACGGCGTCTGTGTGTTTGTGTTGAGTCAGATGAAGGTTGAAGATCTGATTGGACGTCCACCAATCTGGCAAAGTCGTATTCAAAATATGTCTTCAGCCAGGCAGAGCACATTCATGTGTGTTTCTGTCAATCCCTAATCCAGTGGAACAGTGACCAGAGGCTCATGTGTGATTACTGGAGTGGCTGTGGATTAGGAGGTAGAGTCATCATCCAATGCTGAGGGGTTGGTGGTTCAATCCCCGTCTCCATCAGTCCAAGGCTACATTCACACGGCAGGGAAAATCTGACTTTTTGACATATGCGACCTACTGTATATCTGATTGTTCATGACAGTCTGGACACCACAAATCAGGACGCTAAATCAACATAAAACATGCCCATCCTTAACTACGAAACCTTAGTTTGAACAATCATGTGGCATTTCATCAGAATTTTGCATAATTGATCTGAAACGGACGTCACATTTCTGCACTAGAAGACATCATATGTAAAATGTGGCTGTTCAGTTCCTCTCTCTTCTGAAGCTTTCAGAATAGGTCATGTAAAAAAAACATTTGTATTAAATTTTTTTTTTTTTTAATTTGCTGTTTATTTGCATTCCAATCTGATTTAAAAAAAAAATATCTAATTTCCAGGCCACAAATGGCTAAATAAGGTAAAAAAAAAAAAAAAGGCGGGTCAGATGTAGTTTTGAGGAAAATGGAAAAAAGGGAAAAATAAAGGCATAAGGGGGGAAAAAAGGGAATAGAGAGATAAAATGAAGAAAAATAAAGAAAGAAATTGTTAGTATAGCTAAAACTGCTCTACTCATTTGGGAAAGTGGCTGTGAACTGCTAAATAGCTAAAGAGGCCACCATGTATGAAATAGCTAAAGTGGAAATATCTATGAAAAAAAAAAATTATTAAATTATGCCACAACAGCTAAAAATGTAATAATGAAATACCTCTCAATTTTCCCTAAAAACTTCATTAATGCAACTTTATTTTTTGTGTGTATATAATTTTTTGTTGATGTTTTTTCTTTATTTCACATCATTAGCATGTTTCATACCTTTGGACAAATTTTATCTGGTTGTAAAATCAAAAAAATTGCTCTTTTGGTCCTAAAGGCTGCAGACCTATAAGCTGCTGCTGCCTGGTGGAGCTGATTTAGCATCATGGCCGCCATATTGGATGAGGACTGATCATAACTCATAACAATTTTGTTCTATTTACAACTGTGAAATCAAGGTAGTCTGTTAAAATTGTGATTACATTTTATAGGTGAACCTCATTAAACATTTTACGTTTCATGGTCAAAATATTAGGCTCACCTCTTAATAAACTCCTGGGAGCACCACTGCAAACTCCTCGAACTCCATGACCTTTAGAAAAACTAGAAGTTATATCTTAGTTGGTGCACGAGATTAAATTGAACAGTACGGGTGTGCCTAATAACGATGACTCTATGATGACGTCCATTTAGCAATTAGAAAAGTCTCGGTGCTTTATCTTTTTAACTTGAAAATGGGACGAGTGCACTTCAGGAAGATTATGTTCCCTCCTCATCAATCTGTGTCCATATGAGGGTGAATGCACACAATATCCGCAGGACTCACGCAGGACATTGAACAATTAGGGGATTTCATTACACAAAGGTGAAAGTGGTTAAGTCACATCAGTAAACGCCGTAATAATTTCTGGGAGTGCTTATTGGAAACGTTACTGAAGTAAAATACATTTCAAGGGCAGAAACAGCATCATTAACATCTGCTGGTCAAATCTTCGCATTTTTTATTCAATTAAACCAGAATGCAAATGGTTTATTTATGAAGTTAGAGCCACATTATGAACAGTAATTACTTGTAATCACGCTGTTATTAGATACAGAGTAGGACTGGGAGGCACATAGTGTCAAAAGTCTCAGTTACACACATGAACTTATTACAAATCCACCGGTATCACAAGTACATACGTCCAAGAAATAATTGTGTAATTGTGTGCATATAAGTTTCCTGGCTTCCACTCTCCCACGCAAGCAAGCCTATGTAATTACCGTGTGTGTGTGTGTGTGTGTGTGTGTGTGTGTGTGTGTGTGTGTGTGTGGCTCCATCTACATGCTCATTCTAGACAGTTAATAACAGACGGTAATAGCTCGCCGCTTGACAGTAAGCTGTACTTCGTCTCCTCGTCTTTGGTCGTCACCGTATCGGTTGTTATATTTATGTCACCGCATCTACAAGTAGAAGAATGAAATTTGCTTTTTTATTTCTCGCGAAGGCCAAACTGAAGTCATTCTTGGTGATCCTGAAAGATCAGAATAATTTACTCTGCTGTTCTCAACAGAAATTGGTCCAATTAAAAAATATTTATTCGAGTGAAATTATTTCTAGTTTAGTGTAGTGACAAGTAAAATGCAACTGGGACCCCGTTGAAACAACAACGCTTTCAAGTGAAAATAGAAGAAATAAGATTTTAACAATTTAAAATTCTGTAATTCACACTTTTTATGTTCTGTTCCATTTAACAGCATTTTGAATGAAAGGATTATAAAATAGTTTTTTTAGGCTTAGCAACTGATGCAAATCTGGTTAAATTGTTAATTTATGGTTAAATTACATATGGAAATAAAGATATTTAATTCTAAATCAAAACAAGATTTTT
>OMNM01021905.1:14876-25356 GCA_900302745.1 Parablennius parvicornis | reverse complement strand
GTTAACGATTAATTGAGTTTTAACCTCCATGAGGACGAGCCGGCGTGACAGTGAAAGAATCAAAACAGCTGATGGAAACATTTTTGTCGAGCTGAGCTAAACTGTATTTATTTATTTTTAACTTTTACTAAGTATTTTTATTAAGTAAAAAGGTTGAAAAAAAGGTCTTTAAACAACTGCTTCTTAGTATTAATCACTTAAAGTTAAGGATGCAACTACTTTTACTAATTCTGGCATAAATACTTAAAATAATTCAACCACCTCTAAAACATTCACTTATTTATTAACGTTGTAATTGAATTTCATCTATTGTTTCTCAGTGTTTGGCATATTGTGATCACTTGTGATTCATTTATTTAAATGTCTTATTGTAAAAAAAGGACTTGCTTTGGGGATAAATAAACCTGTAGAATATGGAAACGTCGGCGCTGGATATTTCGGAGTATTTTGTCTCAGATCAGTGCGTCTCGTCGGAGTTCCTCTCGTTTTCTCCCTCCGTCAGCTGAACCATGTGATGCTCAGCTTTCGCCACAGTGGGCAGCTCCGCATCTGCTGTGAGCGCAGATTTGAGATAAACTGATCAAAATCAAATCTAACAACAGTGGTTTCAATGTGTTGCATACTGTGACATCACCTCCACGATATTAATACATGTGGCTAAGAGAACACATGGACTGTCAGCTGCCTCTTACTATACTACACTGGAAGATTCAGCGTTTTTATGGGTAAAATGTACAAGTGCAGTTAACCTGTAGTGACATTCCGTCGTTGCAGTAATGTCGAGAGAGAAGGAAGCAGCACCGAGATCAAAAGCTCACAAAGTGAGACAGATAAGAGGGTCTGGGTGACAGCTGGAGGTGGGTGCTGTCACAACTCTGCACCACGGGGAGAGAGAGAGAGAGAGAGACAGAGAGAGAGAGAGGGACAGAGAGCGAGGGAGAGCGAGAGGAGCAGTGGGGGGGGGAGAGGAAGCCACAGATGGACGTGGGAAAGAAGCGTGCTCAGTGCTTGACACATACTTGGCCTCGTCAACCACTTCCACCTCTGCCTGAGCTGTGATGGGCGCGTTGGAATGAGCTGCCAGCGGATCGTCTGCGTTCAGCTCCCCGTTGGTCGAGCTGACCACCTGTGGCACAGAGCGGCGTTACTTCACGTCCACATCGATCAACACAACAGGTTCAAGTTCGAAAGACGACAGAACAAGTAGAGCCGTGAGGGAAAGACTCCCCGAGCAACAAAGACCACAAGACTGTCAGTTTAACACGTCGCTTCTTCGGCCCCGTCTACACGACAACGACTGAAGTGAAATGGCATCATTTGAGAATAGTTTTGTGCTTCGTTCTGACCAAAAGGT
The DNA here is from genome assembly GCA_900302745.1 of Parablennius parvicornis. NCBI lineage: Eukaryota > Metazoa > Chordata > Actinopteri > Blenniiformes > Blenniidae > Parablennius > Parablennius parvicornis. The sequence continues at coordinate 24,002 of OMNM01021905.1, read as the reverse complement.
CAGAAAACACAGAAACGACTGGAATGTGAAAATAACTACGTTTTCATGTAGAACCACGAATGGCTGCTGCTTGTTTTCGTAATGAAACCAAACAAACCCACATGTAGAGAACAACACACTATAAACATTACCATGAGGAGTACACGGACATTCGTATAGACAAACGAGTAAAATTGGATTGTTATTACTGTGACTGTCAAAATAAAACTACCAATTCCGGGAGACTATGGACTGGGGGTCATGACACTCTGGAGGAATCGTTGTTGTTAATGTTCATCCACTGAGCATGTGCAGAAGAACTATTTACGAGGTGGACATGCGCTTTAGCAGCATTGCAGAAAAGTTGTGTTCCTCCCCGTGTCCACTTTTCTGAAATGCTGCTAATGCAAATGTCCAACAAGTCCGTTAGTAAATACTTCTTCTGCACATGCTCAGTAGGTGGACAATAATGATGTTTACCTCCAGAGTGTGGGAATGTCTGTGTTTTCCCATTGGCAATGTTTAGAGCGTGTTGCTCTCTGCATGTGTGTGTTTTCATTACAAAAACAACCAACAGCACCCACTAGTGGCCCAACATGCTAACTACATAGTTTTCAGTGTTTCAGCCATTTTCCTGGAAACCGACAGTTTTCAAAACGTTGCTGTGAAAATGCGAAACCCCAGAGAAACAAAAATGTAACGACGCGTTTCACTTCAAACGTTGTCATGTGAATGGAGTCTAACACCAGAAGTTGGAAACCACTGATAGAATAATCTCCATTCTCTGTAAAAGTGCAGATAAATGACAGTGTTGTAGTTGGTGCCAAATAAATAAAGTTTAATTGAGTATCTTTTTGTTTTCAAGTCATATAAACAGGATTATCTATCTTTAAAAAGAGTCAGATTTATGGTGGTTTTAAATAGAAACTTCCCTAATTGATGCTCTTGGTTAACTCTTTTTCTTTTGCAATTCTACGGTCTGTTTTTCTTTTACTGTGAAGCACGTTGGTCACTTTATGTGCCGTAAAGGGATATATATATAAATAAACATTGATTTGATGATTTGGCTTTCTGTTGTCTAAAGATTAAAAGCCAACGGTCACAGGTAAGCTGTGCCATCTGTAATGACGGTCGTCTGCCACCACGCTGCTCACAGCAGCACATTATTTCTTCCTGCATCCTCAGAGAAGTGACATACTTATTCCAGTAGCAACCCAGGAAGTGGATCCGTACACGACAATATTCATGAAGGTCATCACATGCCTGGAATTGTTCACATTGTTTCAACATGAACGACATTAAAAAAAAAAACATGTTTTCCAACAAACACAGATGAACCTTTTTGGAGAACAGTACAACCTTTAATGGTGGCAAGAGAGTCACAACATTACTCCAGGATGTTTCTTTGTGTGTAATCGACTCTTTACGGCTTAAGAGCATGCACTTAGCCGGGTCACCCCGCCATGCAAGAGGCGTCTTGTTCTCTCAAGGCATGTCCAAGCGTCATGGAGAGTCGGAGGCACCGGAGATCGAATCGCTGCAACCAGAGCTGCTGTTTATAGAGCTACGAAATCACTGGTTTACCATCTGGGGTGGGGAGCACCAGATGACATGCATGTGGTGGAGCAGAAAAATAACATTTCCCAGCCAGGGGTAACAGGGTGGGGGGAGGGGGGGTATATGGTTGTAGATCTGTCTCACAAACAAGGCTACATTACTCAATAAATGGTAAAATGTATTAAATCCTCTTTTCTATATTCACATGTGCACCAGAATTGTTAACTGTATCTGGGGGGTAAAAAAAAAAACAAAAAACAAAAAAAAAAACGACAAAATAAGTTCAACATTTACTGTAATACAGCATGTTGTGGTAAAAACTGGTTTAAAATAGGCAGATTTTTAATACTGCAGAGCATTAAGCTTCAGATTATCGTTGGCTAGATAGCATGACATGTTGTAATAATGGTGGTTAATACAAACAATGAAGGGATGCACCGATACTGATACTAGTATTGAGTCCAATACTGCATACGGCATACCCGTACACAACACAGCTAATGCTACGTGAATCAGCAATGTCAGTGGCTTGGAGATTCCTTAACACTAATGAGAATGACAAAAGTAAAAGACTATAAATGATAAAATATCAAAAGGGGGAGAAAATGAGTTCGTGCTACACCAGCAACTTAATCAGTAGAGACATTTAGACCAGCAGAGTAAGCTCGATGTCGTTCATCCGTTTAACTGCTCAGTGGATCAGGAGGATTTTACTCTGAGCAGTGCTACATGCTAACGATGTTCAGGACTCGCACACCAGCGATGCTACATGCTGAACATGATTAAATATGACTGATACACTCATTAACAGCGATCAGGAGCGTGTGGCGGCACGCAGCTCAGTATCTCGGTCTACAGCACACGTAGCGCAGTGCGTTCTGCGTACAGAAGTCGCAGTATCATGCTGGAGCCTCCAGGGCTGTCGGAGGTTCATTGTGTCGACAGAGGCTGGTGGAGGTGATTCCCTCTTAGCATCTCGTTTGTGTACGGAGTATGAATTATGCTTTATGGCATCGACAAGTGGCTAAAAGGTTATTTACTTGTACCCGTCGTTTAAAAAAGTGGTATCGGTGCATCCCTAGAATGATTCAGGAATTTTGTAACAAGTGAATCTTTGTATAACTCGACACCTAAGAACTGTTGGAACTGCTAAAACTGACCTCATGAGACCACAGACATGCTCGTCTTCGTGGACTAACAGACACCGAGAGATGAAGTGATCCTGGACTAGACGCTATGAGACAGATCTGACTCCATGGAGACCGGGTGGGGGCTGCTGGTTGATCGGGTGAGGGGGTGTATACCTGCACTGAGCCTCCATGCCTGTCCGCTGCCAGGTGGGAGGTCAGGTAGGAGGAGTTTGCTTGGCGTGTGGGCTGCACCTCCCATGCTCCTCGTCGATCTGAGACTGCTGTCTGCTCGCGAGTCACGAGGGGTGGCATCGGTGACGTGAGGGGAAGGCGGGATTAGGGGTGCGATGGGAGAGGGAGTGATGGAATAATGGCGTTAGGAGAGATGGGCATTTGGGTGTGCGAGGCAAGGTACCATGCAAAGCAGCATGTGATAATGAAGAAAACAAAATGTAAAACAAAATAAAAAGGAGTGAATTAAAATCAAAAGCAAGGCTCCAGCCAAGAACTCGAACAGAAACTTATGAGTTAGAAGCCAAACTGCGGCCTTGGTCTCAATATACTCAAATAACATATCGCAGAAAAGCTTAGCTTTTTAGGAAAAGAAAAAAAAAGCTGGTCGTATTCAGTGCAGCATTTAACAGTAGCAATCAACCTGTGAACCTGCTTCAAGACTTAACCGGGAGTCGAATTTGCATCCAAACCTTGTGAAGCAAAAAAACTATTGAGATACAAATCTGCTGTGAAACTAAAGCATCATATCAGAAACACAACAACAACAAACCTGCAACTGCAAAGTCAGCACATTTCCTCGTGAGAAACAAGATAACCTGCCCTTTTACAACTGTTGTGCAGTTTAATTAATTCCATCTCAGTCACTTTCAGGTGATTTCACTTATTTCAGGACTGAAACACTCGCCAACAATCCCGCCACAAAAAACTAGTTCAGAGGTGTCAAACTCATTATAGAGCCACAAGACAGAAACATCTCTGCTCACATGCTACTTCCAAATGCAAAAATTAATCCTGAAAAGATTTGAATGGCTTTAAACAAGTATTTTTCATAATTTTATTTAATTTGCAGTAAAGTTCAAAGCAAATATCAACATAAAATGTCATTATATAGAAGAAACAAACACACTTTTTCAAATGGCAACATCTTACACAGCAATTTGACTTTATATGTGATTATTCTGCCATTCAGTTCTCAAGGTCAAACTTTTCACTACTCTTATTCTAACAGTGAAGAAAGTAAGAACATCACTTACTTTTATCTAAAATTGCCTGATAGTATTTTCATTGGTGGGCCTTTTTTGGGTCATCGGGACATATGTTTGACACCTTTGAACCAGATCGTACGGCACTAAAGGGCAAATCTAATCAAAGGTTTTATAAGAGTTACGGTACTTAACTTAGAGAAAAGCACATTTTTTGCGAGGCCTAATTTTAAAATTCATTGAGATAAACCCAATAACACAGTAGTTTGGACAAATTTCAACTCGTAGCATGTTCAAATGTGCTGGAATTGACCATCACACTACCAATGTGAAAACCAATAATCTATTAATATTTGAAGGCTGCAGACAAGGTGCGAACTGCACGTGCTGTTTAGTGCAATAAAAGTCCCAAAGATACTTTAGAAAGATTTAAACAATGTTTTAAGTGTTTTTTTTTTTTTTAATGAAGTAAATCAATAGAAATTCTTTTAAAGATTCATCCAATAGATACAAATACACAACTGTCATACAAGCTCCAAAAATCCCTGAATACAAAACTTCCAACAGTTAAAAACTGTTTCACTGTGAAAGTCGCAGAGCAAACCTGAGAGAAACCGGACCGACCTGATTTCTGATGGGTTGGTGTTGGGAGGGTCGGTCTCTGTGCTGATGACTCTCTCTCGTGACCGCCGACGCTCCGGAGTCTATGTGGACGGATCCCACGGGCGTCGGCTGCGGGCAGGAAGAATCGGTCACATGCCGGCAGCACGCCTTTCAAGAAGAACCGAGTTGAACGTCGTCTGCGAACACGGGCCACTTACGATCTGCCTGCCGACCCAGTCGTAGGTGTAGTCGAAGGTGTACCCTTTCCTCTCGAACAGCTCGGTGAACAGCGTCCGCAGATATTCGTAGTCGGGCTTTTCAAAGAAGTCCAACCGTCTCACGTATCGCAAGTAGGTGGCCATCTCCTCTGAGGTACACAAGAAAGAGAGGGGTTTAACAAAGCAATGCTTCGTTCATTTATCATAACTCATTTTTTTGGAGCTATTATTCAGTTTTATCAGAGCAGTGGCGTAACGATCCCTGGACATGAGGGCATGCACTCGATTTCAGCCGTGAGCAACCAAGAAACAACATTTTTTTGAGAAACTGGCACTTAACACAACTCCACTTCGTAAAAATTCATCATATTATTTGCTCACTGTCTGATGATTTCGATCGGTCAGTATCTATTAATATTGACAGGAAGGGAAACTAGAGACAAGTTCATAGTCTTCCAGGTCTCAGGCTGTAACTTAAATTGCTGGCTTTGATCGAAAAGTGGCAAAAATAGGGACTCACATAATATTATGGTGTACACAACGTGGCGAGCGTACCTGGGAAGTTTTCACAGAGCACCTCGATGGGAGTATTTCGTTTTGTGTCCCCAATCTTCTGGTATCGTTCTTTCAATGTGTCAGCCTGCAGAGTCAAAACAAGATGCATCACAAACAGTTCTGAGGAAGATTAATAAACAAACCTGATCAGGCTTGTTCTTCGTTACAAGCTGGTTTTAAAGGAAATTTAACCAGGGATTTTCCAACGGCCTGGTTGATCTTTACTGACAAGGAAGGAGGAAGCATAATAACCTATAAATAGCTACTAGTCCAATTTTGTTTTTTTTATTAAACGAGAAATACAAGCACATTCAGGCAAGTTTGCATTCAATGACATGACAACAGTTCCGCCATTTCTGAGGGAAGGGATATTTCTTGAAATGCTGTTATAGCGCAGCCAACCGTTACTGCTGTGTTTCTCGGGGTGCCGCTGTGTTGTGTGAGTCATTAGAAAAAAGCGATAACTGCAGATTCTCCATAATAATTAGGATCTTCTGTCATTTCCATACTCCACACGGTCAATCTGCAGGCTGGACTGGATGGTGTGTCGGGCCGGTTTCGGCCCAGTGACCATATGTTTGACAATTAAAATTAAATCTAACCCAATTAAAATACACTAACGCAACTGAATTTATCTTTTAATATTTTATCTGTTCTGTTTACGGGTTGCAATTTTTTTGTTTTTACAATCATGAAGCTCACTGATGAAGACCGAAACAAAGGAGCATTTTCTCATTTTGAGGCACATCTATCAACGTGTTTAGACATTTCTAAGATAAGTAATAGCACAGATCTGTTGTAATTAAGGTTCTTAAATATATTGATACGGCGTCTTTCCAACGTCAGTGTATTTGGCTCACCTTCAGTCCTTGCCAGGGTAGACTCCCACGAAGGAAGTACATGAACATGTGGCCTAAGGCCTCCAGGTCATCTCGCCGGCTTTGCTCTGCATCACAAGATTTAACAATTTTTAACGGAAAAGCTTCGAGAACAAAATGCCAACAGACCTGATATGACAGCAGAGACAGCAGAGGTTGTGCTTACCTTTGCCTAAGTGTGTGTTGATGGACATGTATCGGGCGGTGCCGGTCAAGCTCTTGTGCTCCCGGTAGGGAATGTGTTTTTTGGTCTCGGGGTCGATGTACTCCTTGGCCAGGCCAAAGTCGATGATGTGAATGATGTGCTCCTTTTTGTTCCCTTGCCGACCGATTAGAAAGTTTTCGGGCTTCACGTCTCTGTAGATGAGGTTTTTAGAGTGCACATACTCCATTCGGGAAATCTGGTGAGTAAGGAAAAAAAAATATAATTACATTTAATCATAAATTTTTAATTAAGATGGCAAAATGAGCGATTTTGTGTTTAATTTGTAACACTTTAACCGAACTGGGATTGTCCACCCCTGCAGTCTTGAATTGAACAAAAACGGCCATAAAAGCCAGATTTCAAACCCCTGTGAAGCAGAGCGAGCCTGCTGAGACTTAAAGCTACAAGCACCAGCCGCCGCCATCAAAACAACAATGTTTTTATAGTCGTCAACCTTTAACCAAGTACTTAAGAGTTGCTAAGAGGTTTGTGACGGACTAGAAAAACAGCATAAAAAGCGAGCGAGTATATAAAAAAAGATTAATGAAATCCTGTATTTGAGGTTACAGCTGCACTAAAAGCAGAGTCATTCATTTGTGCAATAAACCTAAAAAAAATAAAAGAAGAAGATTCACACGGGCGGCTGAGATGCACTCGGCAGTCACTTTCTGGTCTGTAACACTTTGCTCATGTTGTGCTGGTTTGTGGGTTTTCTTGACAAACTTGCAGAAGCCCTCGATATTACCGGAGCTCTGCAATATTTTTATGCTGACAAAATGAAATGCAAGAAATTTCGAGATGTGTGAGGCGCCTCTGAGGCTGGGCCCGGCCACCGGGCGCACGGCTCAGAATTAATGAGATTCACTGGCAACTTTGCTCTTTTTGACAGGTTCCAGCCTCCCTGGCCTCGGATCAAAGGGATGCTGATGAGGACAGATCGCTCATTTGCAGACCGTGAGAGAAGACTCATGTTGGGTCGTTCCCCCCCGCCCCGCTTCCCCTGCTCTCCGGGGTGTGTGGTCTGCTGGCCTTTGGAGACATACAGGCCAACAAGTTTAACATGGCTATATGCAAAAAGAAGAAAACTTGTCCAACAGACAAATGGACTTTAACTTCAGACTCGTCTGTTTAGCGTCATGTTAAGTCACTGTAAGAGCTAATAGGTCAAGGACCTCATTGGTTAGTGTGTGTGTGTGTGTGTGTGTGTGTGTGTGGGGACTGACGGACCACAGAGGTGGCTCTGAGGCTTCGCCAGCTCTGATTTTGTCCATTTACGTGACATTTAAAGTGAAAACGCAGAAGCTTTTGCATTTTTGTTTTGGGGAATTCTCACCGAAACAGAACCGATTCCAGAAACTGTGTAGTTAGGATGCACGACCGTGAATTAGCGCCGTTTATTGTTTTTGTAATGAAAACGGCGCGCGTGGAGAGAACAATACGCTATAAACATTAACAATGCGAGTACACAGACATTTATGTGAACAGATGAAGTTGGATTGTTATTCCTGGTGACTCAACTATAAAACCATCAAGCCCCAGGAGGAGATGGACTGAGAGTCATGACACTATGGAGCCAAATATTATCTATAATGTCCATCTACTTGCAAATGTGCAGGAGAACTAACCATTATGGCCACGGTGCCAAAGTTGCATTTTCCTCCATTTTCAAAATGTTGCACTGTCCTCCGTTCCCAGGGAGACGCAGACGGAGTCGGAGCATTTCCAAAAAGTTGTGTTTTCAGTGGCTCCGAGCACCGTTGTTGAGTAAACATACTCCCATAACGCAAAAGTTTTCAGTTTTCACTTACAAAACGGAGCCTAAATCAGATTTGCATGCAAAACATATGAAACACAGACTTTTTAAACACATTTTTTTTAAAGTAGTGGACACAAAACAACATTGAGACATGAACCGAGATGATAGAGACGCTGCAATGATGCAAACATATTAGCCTCAAAGCCGTATTGTCAAGAGTGAGCTGTTAAATAAACACTGTTAATGCAACAACTATAGTTTTTGGACATTTCAATGTATTTTATATCATTAAAACTGGCTTCATATTGAGATTGTAGTAATTTTCTGTAGTAGTTGGTTGGGCTTTGTGAAAATAAATACACATTCAACACGCACTCTGTGCCACAAGAAAGAAAAACAGCATTTTTCCGGTTCGAACCGTTGAAGATAAAGTTTGACTGAATGTGGTCTCTGAACTAAAATGTGTTTGACATTCCGGCTCTGTCATGTATTAGAGTGTTGATTTCATTGATTCTGTGTGAGTGTCACTGTGCGGTGCTGCTCTGGAAGTTGAACTGTTTTATAGCTGTGTGGCACAAGTCAAAGTTTTTTATGTTTTATCTTCAAAATTGAAAAGTATTTTAGATAAACACATCACATACAATTTTTTTTTTTATAAACTTCTTCTTGGACTCACCAGCTGAATTGCTATCATGAGGACCGTCTTGAGTGAAAACGTCCGGTCACAAAGGTCAAAGAGGTCTTCTAGACTCGGGCCCAGCAGCTCCAGAACCATAGCGTTGTATTTCCCACATGGACCGAAGTAAAACACCTGGGGCACGCCTTCAGCTGGAACACAAGAAAACACTAAATCAGAGTTCAAAGAAACAAAAGGTTTTTGAAAAATATGAAGGAAAATTTAACTAAATCAATAAGTTAACTGGGTCAAATGACACTCAGATGGAGAGATAATGTCCTTAGCTTTTTTTTTTTTTTTTTTTTTTTTTTTTTTCTAAAAAAAAAAAAAAAACAAACAAAAAAATGTATGC
>OMNM01021905.1:2054-14856 GCA_900302745.1 Parablennius parvicornis | reverse complement strand
ATTGCCTTTTTTTTTTTTTTTTTTTTTTTTTTTTTTTTAGCTCAATAAACAACAGGAAATGAAATAGCCGGGGGTGGCAAATATGTTTATTTTTCCTGTCTCCCTTAACTGATGATACTTCAAACCGAGGTTCAAGGTGAACTACACAAGGACTCGAGCTGCGCCGACGGGGGGAGGGGCACCTCGAGGTCGCTGAGGACACAGAAAGCTGCTAAGTAAACATTAACCCTTAAGGAGTCCCAACACGAGGACTGCCGTCCTTCCCTCGCTGCAGAGTAATCTTTACACGGCCTCGTGTCACAAACCTCCCCACTGAATCACAAACTCTCTGCTCACTCGCTCTAATTGCTCCAAAATCCCGTCCATCTGTCGCTTTGGCTCTTGTTTTGCTTCTTGCTACAGTGCGGCTCAGTGCTGGGTGGTCAGTCCCGTGCGGTTTGGGGCTGGACTATTGGCCAATGCCCTTTTACCACAGGTGGGCAATTAATTATCCTGAAAACCTGCAGAAGGCTGATGTCAGTTCTGCTCAACGACGATATCTTTTGATAGAAAGCAGTCTGATACGTCGCTTTGAAGAGCGCGTTTCGTCTTTTAATCGGAATTCAATTCAATGAGCCTGTAAAACAAGTCTACATTCGACATTCACCTTATTTTTACAAAGCGTGGCTGCGGCTCAGTCAGCCTTCTCACTCCCAGGTCGACCTCTTGTGGTCTGGTCAGGGACAAATTAAAGGGAAGTAGGTAGCTGGCAGGTGGTTTTAAACCCATCTTATTCTCCTCTATGTGGTTTGGTGATTTGTCAATTAAAGCTTAGAGTTGAGCTCGGGCCTCCAGCATGAGAGCCGCTGTTGGACTGGCGACACAGTAATTAGAGAGGAAAAGGTTCGTCTCAGACCACAACTCAAGTGAAAACTGAAAACTTCAGTTTTGGAGGTCTGTCTACACGACAATGGCGCTCGGAGCCAATGAAAACGCAACTTTTCGGAAAAAAGGCTCCCAAGGTGATACTTTCGTGATGATCTCTTCATGTGAATGTCCGTGTATTCACCACTGTTAATGTTTATATTGTTCTCTGCGTTCACGTGTATTTCCATTAAAATAACCACTAGCGGCCTAGCATGCTAACTCCATCGTTTCTGCCATTTCCACATATATGACATCGTTTTCAAAGCGTCACTGTGGAAACGCAACAACTTTTCTGAAACTGAAAATATTTAGTTTTCACTCAAAATGTGTAAATAGGGCTTAATTGTGTGAATGGTTTCAAGCAAACCGGGAAACTTCAGGTCAAAATGAGTTTGGTTCTGAAAATCATTCAACCTCAGTAATACACTCGTAACTTTCACGGCAGTTGAGCGGAAACGTTTTGGATTCCAGGTGAATATCGGGGATGGAAGTCGTGATGTAGTTTGTGAAACTCGCCGTGGCATGGACCTCCAACGCTTAATAATTAAGCGCATATCCCTTAACATCACCTGGACACCGAGTTCAATCGACCGAGTGAAGGAATAAGAAAAGTGTGATTTGCTGGGAGGTTCTTCTTGCGCAAACTGCACTTTGGGAGTCTTCATTGTTATTGTTCTCAACCTCGCGAGGGCATGTGCAGAGAAACTGTAACCATAGTGCAAATGCAGGGAACTACATTTAATAAAAAGTCATGTTTTCCTTCTTCAGTTGAGTTGAATCGAAAACTTTGTACTCTTAAGCCGTTTTATCAAAAAAAAAAAAAAGCTGAGTTTCCGTTATTACTGAAATTTCCTGACTATCAGCGGTGACTTTTTGCAAACACTCTGCAACCTGCAACGATGCGGTTAATATGTGAATTTTTACGGGTTATCGGGCTTCATTCCACCAGATTCTAGTTCCGCATGTAGATACATGCTTTTTTTTTTTTAGCACTTCTGCTTCTCCAAAACTTGCCCTAAAAAAGTGATATTTCTGCTCCTCGTGCTCTGGAACTCGAGCAGCTAATAAATGTATAATAAATATAAATTGACCACTCTCACATTAAAACACTTGTGTGAAAGAGGCCTAAAGCTTCCAACACATCAAAATCCAAGTGGCCAACGCGCATGTAAACTAAGAACTTACACTAACTACTAAATGTTTGTTGGCGTCTGAATTTCCACCAATTCAAAGTAAAAAGTTGAAGAGCTTTTGGATCCGGACGTTTTTATTTAGGTGTTTTATATGTATCAGTAAAAATCTGCTTATTGCCCTGAAACGATTGTTTGAGAAGGATGAACTATTCTCATGTGAAAGAACAGGAAGATGAGGAAAGCTTCAATTTTACTTTTTATATCCCCTCCAACAGTTTTGGAAGAGATCACAAGAAAACCTTTTTCTGAATTTATTAATTACCAAAAATCTCACCATCTAAACCAATGCTGTAAAAAATCTGTAATTTGTTTCTGGATCTCAGCTCGAGCTCCAGTTCAATTGTTTGTTATTGGCCATATCTGTATTCTTTGTTGTCTCCATGACCACATCCTGAACTCTACTTTCAAAGAGGAAATCAGGTCAAACTGCTAATTGCCTTCAGGGAAGGCTCGACTCGAAGTTTGCCTCGGCTCACTGCGAGTCAGAGTCCTATTAAAAAGGCCCTCAAAGAATCTTCAAAGAAAGCCTCAATCATACAGACCTCGCTTCATCAGACTCCTTAAGCTGTGCTCAGTCCTGGAAATGTATAATTGCATGCAAGCAAAAAAAATATATGAATAGAGGAGCTTTATGTTTGACTCCAATTCTGCATTCAAGGACTCACAAAATGTAGCCGTTTATTATAAATTCTGGGTTTAATGGTCGTGTATGTATGTTACGTTTAATATTTAGGCCCTGTTTAAATGACAACGTTCCAGCTGAAAATGTGTGGTTTTTGTGTTTTGGTTTCAGGAAGGTTTTATCTTTAAATGGCAACGTTTTGAAAACAATGTCAGTTTACAAGGAAACGACAGAAAGGCTGAAAATAATTTAATCAGCATGTTAGACTACAAGTTGGTGCTGTTGTTTTTGTAATGCAACCAAAAAGAGATGCGTGCAGACATCGATACGGAGTAGCAGTGAATTTCACCAACTTCCAAGGAGTCTGAGCATTTTTCAAAAAAGTTCCACCTGAGAAGCTGTTTTTAAGACGGTTCGGGGCCCCATCATCATGTAAATGGACTCCCAAAACGTTCAACATTTTGACACAATACATGTGTTTATATGCATTTTTCCCCCTACAGTAAAGTGAACCAGCCCACAGTTTAAAGATGAAAGTCCACTGAAGATTTGGACTTCTGTTTATGTGATTACTTATAATAGTGTTCAATCAAAAGTACATCATGTCGTTGGAATACCGTCATGATCTTTAACACACCGAATATGTCCACAAATTGCAGACATACTGAGACGTATGATCTTTAAAAGGAGCAAACTGGATTGCACTGGAAACTGTGCTTAAGCAGGAGTAAAATTCCACGCTTGAAAAATTACTCGAGAAAGCACAAGTATCCAAAAGCACTCCCGAATCACAATTATGGAAGTATTTGGAGTGATTACTTCCACCCCTGGCCGTGAGCTTGATTGGTGTTTTATAAAGCATGAAGTAGACAGGAGAAATCAGTCTGGACAATAAAGCTAAGTGAAGTGATGAAAGTGCCATCGTAAACCCATTTACTCTGTGCTTCCAATTTCACCAGAGACTGACAATAAGGAGGCTGAATACCAACCCTAATCCTAATGTGGAGGAACGCGTCACATATCTATGCTGAATATGTAGCTGAAGACGTTTGCCCTGCCAGCTGGGTACTGGGAATCAGACTGCAGCAGGGAAAAAAAAAAGTGGCATGGACACCGTCAGCCAAGCATATGGGCATGTAGGAGTCCTGCTGTGCTCCATCCTGCGTTTCTGGACACCATTATGCAGTTCTGTGGGTTGCTAATTGTACCATAGGAATGAGTGCTTTGAATCCCTGGGTGGCTGTGGGAGGCCTGAAAATGTGTCAGATTGGAGATGTGCTGTAAATAAGACCATAAACAGGAGCTTTTCTGGAGGAAAGAAACTCTGGGCATCGGTGAACCACGCAGCGCCACAGCTAAATACCCACGAGACACCGCATCTGTGTGTCCTGTGCCTCAAAGCATACTTTAACTCAACAGCAGGCCTCAAATTTTGATGGAAACTACCAATTTGGAGGCACTTTTAACTTATCAAGTCCAATTTTCTCAAACATCATGGTAGTGCCTGGGTGGAGCACTAATCCAGTGTGTAAAAGTTTACTAGCAGGTCTGAAATTGCATGAAATACACGTGGCGAAGGTAAAGATGGAACCACCAAGTAAATTGTCAAACTTTCGAAGAAAACATTTATTTATTATTGTCTTTTAAACAATTTTGAACAACACTCAGGTAGAGCCGAGTGTCATCTGCATAGCAGTGACATTGTATATTACCTCTCCTCAAAATATGGCCACGGGGAATAAGATCAGCGGTGAAGAGGATGGAACCTAGAACAGAGCCCTGGGGGACACCGGAGGAGAGGGGATGTGAAGGATTTAAACTGAGTGCGACCAGAGAGGCACAACTTGAACCAGTCCAGGAAAGTCTTTGATAGTTCGATGGATGTTAACCCGTGGAGGAGGATGGAGTGGGTGATGGTGTCAGAAGCTGCACTCAGATCGAAGAGGAGGAGGATGGATAAAAATCTGAAGTTGGTTGCAATCAGGAGGTGGGTGACTAAAAAAATATTCATTATCTTAAAAGCTATTTTTAGACCTGCATTTATTGAGAATGTAATGGAGACATCAATATGATGATGTTACTTTCAAACAACATTCATCACAAAAAAAACCTTGAAGTTGAAAAGATATACTCTTTAATTTGAATAGCTTGAAAGGAAATTGGTTGATTTCAAACAGACAATGTGTGTGATACTACATTTTTTTTTTTTTTTTTTTTAAATGTATTTTCAATTTGTTCAGTAAAACCTGGCAGGACTCTCGATAAAAAGTCTAGTGTGGTCGTGTATATCGCTTCTGTCTGCAACTGAGTAAAACAACCGGGATACATTTTCCTTTGCATTACTGTAATCTAATAAAGGTACTGGCAGCTGCTCTTTAGAAACAAAGAGGAACTGAGGCACATTAGATGAATAAATATGACTGGTTCTGAGCCAGACTGAAAGACACTTACCTAATTTGTCCTGTACTCTGATATGCATGAGAAAAATGAAACCGACGGGCCCTTTGCACAGCCTGGAGGACTTTAACTGGTCGTTTTTGTTTTGCTATAATCAATCAGAAATGTGTTGTGGAGAAAAAAAAAGACTTCATTTAGTCAAAGTCATGTCAGATTGTGCCGCAATCATCATTAGAATTCCTGTGTGACGCCTGCGTGTTCTCTTTGCAACTGCGATGAGTTTCGACACTGTGAATGTGTGTTGGCGTCCATGTCATCAATACTTCAATCTATACGAGCCCCCACTCACCCAGAGCATGCTGGGAAAGCCCGACTCCCCGCAGAGATTGATGGACAGAGAAATGTTTACGTTTGGAATTCACAGCATGCTGTCAAATATTGCATGATGGAGGTGGAGACGTCGAGGAGGAAGTGGGTGACCAGCGGCGCTAAAGCACTTTTAGAGTCCTCAAGTGGCCAAATGCTCTCGATGTGAAGTCCATTTGCCAATTCATTGTTTTTAAATGCCGCCAGCCCCTCTTTGACATCAGGCTTCACACACCGAGTCGATCCACTTACGACGGCTGCCTGTTTTGCTCACGCTAGACGTTTGGTAGCTAAAACTGTGCTGATCGCCATCGTTCTGCCAATTTGTTGGATCATTTATTTGACTAGTGAGCCATTTTCTTACAGCCTCAAACATCCTCTGGTTTACAACTTGTAAAACCAGCATTTTTTTTTTTTTGTCGCAACATAATTAAAACTAAAGCAATGAATTCATTTGAATTTTTAAAGATTGGAGGTTTTCAGTCAATTCAGCAAAACGGTGCAACTGAAAAGGTTGACGTAAAATCAGCATTTATGATCACGTCGTCTGGCGTTTTCTTTTCTTTTTTGGAAGAAAACTCAAACTCAAACTCTCTTCCTTCAAAATCGCATGTCTCAAACATAAAGCACTTTGATTTTTAAATGCAGGTTTAAAACTTGCTGTCTTGTTTTCACAGCCCAGCTCAAAACAAACAACGGAGAGAAGTTAATTTTCTTCTACAATGATCTTGAATTGATGTGTGAAGGAACAGACAGTGGCGCCAACAAAATCAACATGTGGAGATCCTTCGCGCCGGCACTGTTTTCCCTCAAAGTAATTCTTGGAGGAGAAATCATAATTAGAAAAAGGAAACACACTAATCTTTTGGAACTCAATGTATATATGAACTATGGTGAGAAAAAGAGTCACCGCTATGACGACTGCAGGTAATATAAATAACATTTAAGTCAGATTTCAAGTGAGAATGTATCGGTTTCGTTTCAGAAAAGTTTTGCAGTAGGCACTAGTCAGTGCTGTTTGTTTTCGTGATGAAACTACATATACATGCAGAGAACAACATAATACATTAACATCGGCGCGTTCACAGACATTTAAAAGAAAAAATTGCGTATTTAGCCGCTTGCAAGACTTCAAAAAGTAGTTTTCTGGTGGCTCCAAGCGCAGTTGTGGCGTAAACGGACCCCAAAAACTGAAGGGAAGTTTTCCATTTTCACTCACAAACGTCGTGAAAACAGGGCCTGAGAGAATATTTCCAAGTAAAGCCTCCAACTCCACAACATGTGGCTGCATGATGATATGTGTGCATAATTTGTGAGTCGGCAGAATGTAGAATCATTTACTTGATTCATTGTGACTTCACCGCTTTTACTGGCAGCGCCAGTGAACAAAACGATGAGCCACTTCGCAATTCTTAATGTTTCTCTCACTCACACCGGTCGCATGCTGCTAATGCTACCCGGCAAAGATAAACACTGCATGACTGAAGGGTTTTGCACCTCGGATTTGAACAAACAAAGCCATCGGTCTTGGCATTGATGGGAACAACTATAAAGAATAAGACGACTGGTTTTCTTTTACGTGTCTGGGAAATCTACCAGGCTGTGTCACTATTTACTCCTCCAGACTGCAGTGGTTACAGGGACGGTGTCGTGTTTCACGGCGTGGTCTTTTAACCGTGTTCATCCACCCTTGAACAAATCGTCCTTCTCTTGAAAAAACATTCTTGTCGTTCTCGCAGCAACACGCCCCGATCTCTCTTGTAAATCCCAACGCCGCTACACGACTCTTCCCATCGCCGACAAATGGTCTCGCGTAATAAGTGGAGGGAGAAGCTTGATTCTTGAATTGAATCATCCTCATTAATATCCAGTGACGGCTGGTTATGCATCGGATAACAACACCTGTCTGAGCATCTGAGTCAAGCCGCATTAATTCACAAAGACCCTGTGACAACCACATCGCTTGAGAGGAATGTGGCGCTGCACGCAGCCAGGAAGAAATGAGGCCACGTTATCCCATCTGGAGGAGAGGACGGAGGCAGGTTAGCACTAAGAGAGGCAGGCCCACTCTCTAAATATTTAATGAGTTTCCGCACAGTTGGCCTTTTCCAGCCCTTGCCTTTGCAAAACAATAGCCATTATACTCTCGGTCGGGTGACCACGCACACGCACGTGCGGATCCAAAAAAGCACATCAAGGATCATAGGTTACAAAAGTGGCCTTTAGATTCTAAAGCAAGCTGTGACTGAGCCACGGAATAAAGAACACGCAGCCACAAATACTTGGGTATTTTGCCCGCTGTTATCAAGGCAGCATTAGATAACTATTAAAAACTATGCTCCATTGTCTGTGGCGCTCCCACCCATTTCCTCTAATACCAAGACTAAAATAAACTGGCACTGATTTGATTCTCTGTAGTGGTCATTTAATTGTCACAAGGTTCTCGTCAGCGGCTGCTGCAACAGGGATGCATCAGCAGACCTTGACTAATCTCTTTATGACAAACCGGGAAATGTTCAGAGGCACACAGTGAAGCGATGAGAAGTCAAGAAGCAGTGATTAATGTATTGTCTTTTTTTTTTTTTTTTTTAAATAAATATATAAATACTGAAGAGTAAGGTTTATAGGACACATCTGGTAATGAAAAAAACATACAAGGCAGTGAGAGGGGATTAAATGCAGCTTTTGTTCATTATGTTGACAAAGATCAAACAAAGTTAAAATTGCCATTAAATGGAATACAGGAAACACGTCACATCAGGGGTGTCAAACGTAAGGCCCGTGGGCCAAAACTGACCCGGAGGAGGCTCCAATTTTATTAAATATCTTAAGAGTAACTGATAATATACAACACGGAGACCGTAGCTGAGAAATCGTAAGTAAGTTTGTAAAAACATGCACAATGCAACAGCTATAGGAAAACTGCTTGGTTTTTGTTTTTTACATTTCAATGTATTTCACACCAGGAGGTTTCATTAAAATTGGCTTTATGTTGAGATAGTTGTGATTTTCTGTAGTAATTGTTTGGTTTAGAAATCATCACATAAAGTCTGCGTCACCACAATTAAAAACTTTAAAGTTTCAATTTAAAGGTTATTATGGAACTATATTAATAGTTCGGTCCACTGAAGAAGAAAATGGGCTGCACGTGGCCATAACACAGAAGACACCACTGTTTTGAATAACGTAGAATATTGAGATTTAACTATATGTGCTGGTATATTAATCCATAGTTTGTTTGGTTCAAACATTACTCATGTTAACGTTTATCGTGGAGTCCAGACAAGTGTTAAAAAGATAAATCTAAATCAGCTGCAAGTATAGAAATATGACTCCGTATGAATGTTGATTTTTCTCCGTGTCTGCTGGATGTGTAAACTGTTCGTTGACAAACTCAAGTCAGCCTCCAAACACACATCGGTGCTGTGTTCACAGCTCGTTTCCCCCGAAGACACTAAAAACCGCTGAAAACACAGAAGTATTTTCCACAACAAATCAACATCTACATTTGAAAAGTCATTTGATTCGCTATGAACCGAGAAACATCGGCCAACAGTCCCAGACCAAACAAATGCACATCCACATGAAATCCAGTGTAACAAACACAAAACGCATGAAGACGTTATGAAGCCAGTCGCACTTCACATCACTGACCTTCTTACTATTACACGTCATCACATTCTATGACAGTGCGTCTCAATTCAGGGGTTGGTTCCTTTGAAGGATGCAGCCTTCTCGGTTTTCAGAGAACAAGTTCTCTAAAAGTTAGTGCACAGGATAGAGCTTCACACAACATACGGTTCTCTTTTTTGTTTTATTTCTGGGCTTATTGCTACACCACCAACCGTCACACAAGTGGCCTGGTAGTCTTGTCGTCTGTCTGGAAACACAAGAAAAAGTAGAAAACCCAGACCTGAGAAGCGGGTGGGGCTTAAGATATATGAAAGTTAAGAATTTTGCATAAATCAAAAAAAGAGTTGAGGCTGGCATGATCGAGTCTGAACTTCTCAACAATCTCGTCAATGTCCACTTTCACCCGTCTTTCTGCAGTCGAGTCCAAAACCTCCTGCCATCGTCTGACTTCCTAACGCCACTGTCCCTCACCGCTGTGTCCTTGCTCCCCTTGTTTACTCACTGTATACGCGCACGAGTGGAATACATAAGTCCGACTGAGTGGAGCAATCATAAGTCTAATCTCTGATAATGAAACATCTAAGAACTCAAGAGATTAAAGTACTTGAATTACCTTGTGTGCATGTGTTTTTATTAAAAGGAGGTGATTCTGAAGTTCTTTCTCACTTTACAAAGTTTTCTTTCAAGCAAGTTCCAACACTCAGCATGTTTTTTCGGTGCACACAGACTCTGATGCAAACAGAGTCCCGGGGATTAAAAATCAGTTGCTGACCCAGCTTAATATCAATATGTAATCTGGGTTTGAGTAATCACTTGTTGTGGAAATGATGCAATCTCCAGGCTGATCTTCCACAACATTATTACACAGTCACATGAAATCGTGGGTGAGGAGAGCAAATGTGTCCTTACCTGTGGTTCCAAGGGTTTTGTAGAACCGGTACTCTAAATGCAGCTGTGGCGCCCTCGACTTCACCGGTTCCTGCGCCGAGAACACATCAAAAACAGCACTTAGTTAAAAACACTAATCACTATGAAAATACATGAACATTTCTTACTGAAATGTATTTCTTTTAATGATAGAAAGAATAAAAACGGCGCCATTTAGTTTTACATTTCAATGTACAAAAGGTGTTGATACCACAAAGGTGTTCACAGCTTTACCCAGCCACCATCCAAGGGATGGAAATCGATAAAATATGAGTGAGGTATGACTTACAGGCCAGAAAATGATGTAGTATTTATCAATCTTGTAAAACAGTAAGAAAATCCCTGGTATAACCATGCATGTTATCCACGGTTTCGTCCCACAGTTCAAAGACTAGTACAGGCATGTCAAACACATTTCAGCCCAATTTCATCTTCAGTGGGCAAAATAATGACAAAATAATCTTTAAATTTAAACCTTTTCATCACTATGTGATGAAAATGTTTATATTTTCACAAAACCAAATATGTACATCAACAAAAATTCGAACAATATAAAAAAAAAAAGTCTTTTTTTTTTTTTATGAAGCCTCGTGGTGTAAAATACTTGTCTCATGTGTATCCTGCCTTCATATAGTTCTGGCACTTTGCTCCAGCACACCTTGACCCTGAACTGGATGAAGAGGTATAAAGACGGACAAACAGATCATCTTCGTTGACTAATTATCCCACTTCAAATCTCCGCCCACCAAAGGAGAGAGCAAGTAACTCAATCCTGGTTGGCTCAGTGAGCGTAGTTCTTTTGATACAGTAGAAAATTACAGCCCTCTGGTGAGCAATCATAGGGGTGTGAGTCAGGAGGAACAACCGCTGCAAAGACGACGTGAGCTTCAGCACTGGGGATAAGCAACTTTGATCACTGTTGGGGCCACACACACACACACACACACACACACACACCCACACACACAAAAAGTCCTGCTCACTACCACGAGGTCAAATAGTGACTGAGCGCATCTTTTCTATATTATTCGTTGCAAACCACAAAAAGCCATCAACCGGAACAAATTGAATGAACAAGTTGGGGGGTTTATTTAGCGCCCCTATGATTTCTCCTCATGAAACCACACAGCAGTGGGTTTACAAACACTCTGCTTACAACTGTTTGAGATGTCACCTCTGTGTGTATGATTGTTCATGATGTAGCATCTTTTTTTTTTTGTACCCAAAACAGAAGTGACCTTTGAGTTGTAACCAACAACAATAAACTTGTTTTACTCTCGTACTTCTCCATTACGACGACAGCGGGGGGTCTAACATCAGGCTCGCAGGCCAAAACCGACCCGCACGAGGCTCCAATCCGGCAAAACCACAAAGCAAATTGTTGATTTTTTTTAAAGAAATTTCTTAACAGACACAACACTGAGATATGAGCTGAGAAATCAGTTATACTGTCGTGACAGCCAGCAAACTAGCATTAGCCTCAATGCTTATGCTGCCAGACTGAATTTGTAAAAACACTCATAATGTAACACCGACAGGAGACGTTTGTAGGATGTTTCACTGTCTTTTGAACAACAAAGTTTTATCTAAATTGGCTTTGTGTTGAGATTGGAGTCATTTTTTTAGTAGTATTTTTGGGGGGGGGTTGTGGAAATAGAGACATTTTCATCAGAAATACTCAACACCACAAAAAATAACTTTAAATCTACAGGTTATTATGTCACTTTTTAACCAATATGGCCCACTCAAGATGAAACTGGCCTGGTTGACATCCTGAAGCGAGGGTCTCAGGGCAGCTCTATTTTTCCGTTGGTCGCCACATTAGGTCGTTGCAACATGCAGTGAAGATTTTGCTACTCTTTACTCTCTATGACATTTCGGATTAAAACCTAGAAACACACATTTAAGATCAAAACATGCATATCGCTCACTGCAGATTTTGAAAAACGCTACAAAAGCAGCAGTTTCGGGGGTTCCCAAAACCGTCTAAAAACTAAATATTCAAATCTTTTATAGCACTTTGAGTAAACGTCTCTTTTAGCTATCCTTGTTGTTGCAACAGGGATTCGAACCCGGGACCTCCACACGCAAAATAAAGCCTCACCCTGACGCATCACCAGTCAGCGACTTGGTGATTCTCGATTTTATGTAAAATTAGAATAAAACACGCATCGCATTACTATTTCTCATATAAAACAGTGTCATTTCATCACTCTGAGTTTGTTTCACAAAATAATGAAGCACTTAAAAAACATAAGATCACACGATCCATTTCAAAAGCAAAAGGTAAAAAATAAAAAATGCACACTCACCAGTTTAATGGCTACATACTCGTTCGTATAGAGATTTTTACCTGGAATCAAAAAGAAAGGTAAAAACACATTTTAAGTGCCTTTTGAAAATACAATTCGAAAGGCTTTACAAAACGCTCAGTCGTGAGAAGTCGATGTTTAAGTGGAGAACTCATTAATCCATTTTCGTGTTCTGCAGACTTTAGAAAATCAATTTACAAAAAGGTCGACAACACATAACGTGGGCTTAATAAATAATTAGGATCTGCTCCAAAAAGTCACTTCCTTGAGCAGTAAATTATTCAAACACATGACTTAACTTACCGAGCTTCAGTTCACCGAAGTTTCCACAGCCGATCTTCTTGCCGACGCGGAAGTTTGGCCCCACCATGAGTACGCCGGAGGAGCTGGAGGAGCCGGACGGCCGGGACGAGTGTCCGCTGCGGCTCCCCTGCGAAACTTTGGTG
>OMNM01021883.1:5498-22668 GCA_900302745.1 Parablennius parvicornis | reverse complement strand
CTCATCTGCAGCATCGTGATGGTAATTATCAGAGCGGCTCTTGTTAATGATGCAAGAGAAAAGACTCGAGATCTTTATTACACTGAGAGGTCAAAGGTCAGACGAGACCTTTGTATGATAACTAGGCTGTGTCTGGGTGGAAAGTTATGAGTTTGCACACACACACACACACACACACACACACACACACACACACCACTCAGTTGATGGAAGAAAAGGCACCCGGGACATGAGCGCTATTGATCCGGGCGGACAAGTCCTTCCAGCTGAGGGTGACTCCTGCAGTCGGTTGGTGGAGGAGATGTGGGAAAATCTCATTCCACCATTAAATCAACCTCTGCAATCTGCTGAGTAACGCTCATACCCCCTCCTCAGACCTCCTGAGGGTGTTTGTGTCATTCTCTACCATCTGTCCTCTCATGTTATTCTGTTATTTGGCTGCTCGCTATCACGATTACAAACATCCATCACCAAAATCGAGTAAAAAAATAAAAAAACAACCTCATAATTACTTTTTTTTTTTTTTTTTTTACAGTTTTGTTCAGATGTTAAGAGAAAAAAGATATGGGTTTCTTCAAAGGTCATTATACACACACCTGATTTCTGAAACCTTCATATTTTATTGAAGATTATGAAGATTATTATACAAAAAAGGTTTAAAAAAATCAGGTATGTGACATTTAATCATATCAAATATATCAAATCTCACAGACTTGATTTCTGAATCATTTACAAATCTTAGAAAACCCTTTCTTACACAGGGCTAAACATGGCTACAGAAGATGCTTTTTCTCAATAATTGCATTCTAGATTTACTCATTTGTTACCATATGGTGTTATGTATTAAGGTACAACTTTTCTTTTGTTTATTTAGTTTTTTCAAGTTGCTAAATTTGGCTACCATTAGCTCAGCTAAGGAAATATGGGTCTTTTCACAGGTTTTAATGTGGTTGCTTTATTACAGCACAAATGTTCAGACTTGCCTCTCTAAGTCCTCAATAACTTTCCCGATGGGAGTTTCCAAGTTTGGCAGCATTCAGATGTATTTTTCATTACTGAGAAGTTGGAACTTTACATTTCCGCTTGTGGTAAAAAGAAAAATACTTTTCTTAACTGACTTTTGGTTAGAAGTTAAAAGGGAAGAAAGAAATAGCAATTAGTTGCTAAATAACTGGTTTTCGTCAGTAATCAGAAAAAACAAGAAGAAAAAGTAGAGGGTATCATGAGTTTTCATGAGATATGGGAGCAGACATTTCTAAGTAGTATGTAGTGAAATGTAAAAAAAAAAACAAAGAAAGGTAAAGACTCGCTGAAACATTCACCACATCACCTTTAGGAGTTCATAATGTGGTACCATTTCACTTTTTGGGTTCCTTTCATAGCAATTTGCTGACACCTTTCTGTCTTGTAGTTACGTGACTCTTTTGTCCTTCACAGCTTCCTAAATGATCATACATATGCAAATAAACAGGCCGATGGCTCAATGATATGCATGGGACATTAGCTATTCCCCCTCTGTGAGAGGTGATCTCTGTCTCACAGAGAGAGATGCATGCTGGGAAGGCATTCCCATGCCAGAAGAGAAAGCTAGTATCCCAGACAACTGATTATGCATATCTGATTGGCAAATCCCTCACCGGTTAGTATTTGGCCGGAAAGAAAAGAGAGAAAGGGAGAGGCATGCGGCAGGTTCACACATTCCACTGCTCTAGGAAAAATACAAAAGAACTATGACCCCATGTTGGATGTCAGAAAGAGCTCATGTTTGTTCTGAAACAAAAGCAGACTCTCGCATAACAGTCCACACCAAAACACACACACCCACATTGACAGAGGGCCGCGTAAAGAGCGATATTGCTCTTGACTCCATTTCTTTTGATTTCTGCTTCTCAAGGGGACGCAAGTAACTCAAGCAACTCCTATGCATGTTTCCGTCAAAACCTCTTTATTTTCAGCAAACTATTCATCTCTTTCTCATTACTGACCTCTTTTTCTATCATGCTGGGTCAAATGCGGATGAGCCTACTTAGATTTGGCAGCGCTAAATAGATGTTATCTCACTTGACCAGCAGGGGAGCTGTGCAGCCCCTCACAGATAGAGAAAAGTAGTCCTATGTGCTCTTGCATTTAGCATCAATCATAATCCTGCAGATTACTAATGAATGAAAAAAAACATACAATTAAATGTGGAAAATCATAAACTCATAACGACGCACAAAACCAAGTAACACAACGCACTGATTCCTTCAGTGTCTTACAATGAAGAAGAAAAAAACAACAACAAATGCCATACTGTATCAAGACTTTGTATCCACTGACCCCAAATCTGTAGCCTGCAGCCTCGATTTCTGTTGCGAACAAGCGAGCAACTCTCCCTCTCACAGACGCTTCATTCTGCAAGCACAGCTAACTGAAGCTCACACATCCAGTTCACACAATTCACTCGTCTAAATGGTAGAAGTCTTCTGGCAGTAATCTTTGCAAAGAGACGCTGTGACAAGCGTGCAAAGTGTACCAGTGCGTGTATCAATGCAAGTGCATGCACGCATGCGCGCGCGCGCGCACGCACACACACACACACACACATACACTTATGTCTTGGCTGTGGTCTTTAATCTGGGACCATGATAAGCATGCAGCAGATGGTGCCCACAGAGGGAAAGAGAGAGGGAGGCCAGGCACATTAAAAGCTTCCCCATGGACGCATCTACCCTTCTGGGGCTCTCGGCTCGTCTGACTGAGTCTGGTACGGCCCTGGCCGGCCACTTTCGCTACGTGTTTGCCAATGACCGCCGTCCTAGACAACTGAGGTCGATGGCTTGCAAATTGCAGTCAGAAAGCTAAAGCTCTCCCAAACTGGCCAGCCGTGACCCGCTGCGACAATGTCTTGTCTGCCGCCTCAATGTCCAACACGCCCATTGCAGCTCCTACTGTGGCCCAGTTATGCTAATTGTTTTCCCAAACCTCGTCTTGTGTCTATTTTCATCCTGCTCACAGCAGCAGTCATCCAAACCCATCTCAACTATCTTGTCATTTCATCCTTTACAGTCCTCAGTAAAAATAAACACTGTCATATACATCCATCCATTCATTCATTTCCTATCCAAACAGCAGCCAGAGAACTGGAGGCAGTCCCGGCTGAAGGCGGTGTACATCCTGGACAGGTCACCAGTCCATTACAAAACAAACACAGAGAGACACACATGCACAATTCAGTAGCCAGTGAAGCGAACAAGAACGTCTCCGAAAAGTGGAAGTGAGTCAGAGTCTACAGAGTACAAGTTTAAAACTAACCAAATCACACATTATTTATAGTTTATTTAAAAAGGTAAGTGAATAAGAAGCAGTAGATGCCTCTCATTGGCAGACTGTAGCTGCCACTATTTTCCAGATCTTTGAAATTATAATAAGTTCAGTCCTTCAATCAGGTGCACTGCTGTGATCATAGCTGGTCACGTGTTTACAGCTTTCAAATATTTGAGACACTTTAGTGGCACAGTGATATGGTGATCAGCAGGCTTGAGGATTTTCTGTGTAACGTCCTTCCTGTGTGTGTGTGTGTGTGTGTGTGTGTGTGTGTGTGTGTGTGTGTGTTTGTGTGTGTATGTTTTCTGACTCTAAATGGCCTTAAGGTGTGTGAGACTGTGTGTCTCTCTGTGTTAGTCTGTGATGGACCTGTCCAGAGAGCATATCAGCTTCATCCATTGTGAGCCGGGATTGGCTCCAGTGCCTCTGATAGATATTTGAGAATAATATTTAATAATATTTTCAGATGATCCTTAGTTTGGAAGAAATGTGGAAGTTAGAATATGAAGGGCTTTTCTAATCCCGCCTCTTTCCTCTCGTGAAATGTCAGGAGTGTTTACAGTGTGTTTATGGCGCCGTTGTACCTCTGCAGCTGCTGCAGCCGCTGGTCTGCAGGCAGAAAGTTGTGTTTGAGGTTGAGGTGGGTGAGGTCGTGGCTGTAGAAGAGGTTTGGAGGTAGCTGCTCCAGACTGCAGCAGGACAGATCCACCGAGTTGATCCTCTGGGACACCATCTAGATGGAAGCGGAAGCAGAGAGAGAAGGAGAGAAAGAAGGACGCTGGGTCAAAAGGGATTACCTCGACCACACAAGACTGGTTTACTGTGTTTGTTTGCGGCCTGCAGGGGAGTAAAATGTCATTTAGTGGCAATCTTCTTAGGATTAGAGAGTCAGAAGAAGTGGATGGAAAAACCCACAGGTTAACGTCTTAACATCACAAATGACCACGTTATGTAATCTAGGTGCTCAGGAGAGTTGTCCTTCAATCATGTGTTGGTCAAAAAAAACAAACATTGATGCTGCGATCTGAAATGAAAGCATTAAAAAAAAAAAATGTCTAGGAGCCTTTGAGAGGAGAGGTAGCTGGAGGCTCAGCAGTTGTCAGTAGAGCACGTGCTGCTTCTATCCAGGCTTCTATTCTGAGTGGCCCTCAGGGTGCTGGTGACATGCATGTCCCTGGTAATATTTAGAAAAGAGGTTTTCTGGCTATGGCCTAGTTGAGTTCAAATGAGAGAGTGACAGAAAGCCATGAGTGGTGTTTTCTGTGTGTAAAGCACCCAGAGACACTTGTTTTTATACACCACAGATTGGACAGCAGCGAAATGTGTGCAGGTTTCAGTCCACTCAGCTCGTATGGCGGCACGGTCGCACATGTTCTGCAATAGAATGCAGCTGATGTGTAAATGCAGTGAATGAAAAACAACCAAGTACACGCAAAGAAAAATGCCGGCTTTCTTAAGAGAAGAACAACAAACACTTGAATTCCCTTTTAAACACAGCCAAATAAAAAAGGGGTACGCTTTTTATACAAGAAAAAAAAATATTTTAGTCATGTTGAATAAATGTTTTCCGTCAATGACCCAATTTTGGAACAATGATTGAAAGAAGTGGCATTTTGCAGTTTTATCAAAGCAACAGTATCACAAAATAACATGAAACATCACTGTTTTGTTTTGTGTAATAAAAAAAAACAGTGACACTAACTTTTTATACTTAATAGTTAAAATGTGAAAAATCAATATTAACAAACAAACAATGACACAAATGATATAGAACAGTTAAAAAATTCAAATTAATATATTACAATAATATTAGGAAATTTGATGTGATCAGAATAAATGGTATTTAGCCTGGATCGTTTTCTAAGTTTAATATATAAAATTAAAATGTGGAAAAACACACTAACATAGTTGCTTGCTGGAGACAGATTTAACATAAGGATCATAATAGTGATGATAAATGAATCACTATCACAGCACTGTAAATAAAGCTGGATCATGACAAAGTCCAACAATAAAAAGTGAATAATTTCATTCTTAATCCATCATGATTAATTGATACGGTATAGAGTATGTCTTTCCATCTGATAATATATTCCATCATCCAACGTTTGTCAATGGTTTTATTTTGATAAGATTCAGACGACCAATGACAGCGACTCCTACAAAACCTCAGTAAATAACCTCAGAAAGCATAAACACTATCCTCAGAAATACTAGAGTGGATGTTTTATATATTTAATATCTAATATATTTGTATTACTCTTCAAAGACCTGCTTGTTGTTTGAGATGTTTCTGTCCTCTTACATGAGTGGTCGAGTTTAAATCCCAGACAGTTTTATTGACATTTTTGATTTGTGGCCCTTCATTTCCGCGTTGTGAATCACATCGCGGTGAAATGATCAGCGCTCTCTGGTTCATTATCCTGCTGAGACGTTCACTTCTTTAACATTTGGACTCGTGTCCTCACGTTCCCTCTGACTCAGTAGCTGTGAGTTGCTCAGACCCTGAGGCAGG
Source organism: Parablennius parvicornis (assembly GCA_900302745.1). Lineage (NCBI taxonomy): Eukaryota > Metazoa > Chordata > Actinopteri > Blenniiformes > Blenniidae > Parablennius > Parablennius parvicornis. The sequence continues at coordinate 16,847 of OMNM01021883.1, read as the reverse complement.
GAGGCAGACCCCAACCGGAGCATCTCCCTAACCCACGCTCCACGAGTCACGTGACCACGTGTCCTGGTTATTTGACTGCACCAAATATGTTTACTATATAACCTCGTGCAGATTTTATCATTCTAACGATGCAGGTTCTCACCTGCTACATGGATCCAATAAATCAATCAGCTATCATTATTGTCAGAGTTGAAAATCACATAATTCTGTAAATCAAAAAATAAATTTTACTCTGCTTTCACCAATAATGGGTTGGGATTGACCCCAGTGCCTCACAACCCTAAAATTGGATAACGCTTTAGGAAAAAGGTTGATGGATACATGCAAGTATGAATGTTGTGGTTGTAAATGATAATAGCAGCAGAATGATTGTCATCACTGTTTCTGATCTATCTGGACTTCATGATTGTAGAAATGTCCAGAAATATACAAAGGGTGAGAGCTCAGCCTCTCCTGCACAAGATAACTTCAACTTTCAATATAGGATTCAATAATTTTTCTAATGGAACTGACACGCTGGTGAATCCCGTCTGACATTGGAGGGTCGTACTGTGGAAGTCCCGCGGGCCACTGTGCTGCTCTATTCCTCTGCTTTCTGGCAGTTCCTGAATTTTTTAGATATCACAAATGGGTATATGAGTTATGGTTATGAGAAGTGCCAATGGCAAATCCTGTCCACAGGACTGGATTATGAAGGTTAACAGACACCATTTTTATCAATGACCATTCCAATCCAATACACCACCTCCCAAAGCATCTCATTTTTTCTCTCTTTATGTGCTGGAAAAAGAAAAGAAAAGGAAGAAATAGAGAAGTATTGCTTTTGATCTCTCTTGGAATGTACAAACTATTGTTTGGGTGTCGCGTTAACCGTTGTACTAAGTATTAAGCTTCATCATACTCTATCATTTTCTGATGTTTTTTGGTTTTAAGCAGAAGTATCAGAAAAGCTACCACAGGGAGAACCGGCTTGTGGCGACCAAGCGTTCATAGCGACGTCGCTTTTAATCCTCTGATGTCGTCTCTTCCCATCATTATGAAGGAGGACTCGGCAAGCGTTTAATTGTTCACCCACTAATAGGGACTGTGAGCTGGCTAGTTTCATCAGACTGATGATGTGTTGTTGCAATAATATTTCTGCTGTCATCCTTTTATTCATGCCTTTCATCATGGCAGCGGCAACACTATGATGTGCAGTGAGATCGTCAACCTCAAGCTTCAGACAATCTGTGGCCATCTTAGATCTGCGATATAAGACCTCAAGTTCAAGCCACATTGAAAAATATTGTGGAATTTTTTATTTTTTATTTTCTCAAGGGCCCAAATCACACCATGTGTGCGTCTCAAATCTATCAGGAAAAAAAACAAGTTTTTTAAAACAAAAAATATGGATTTGGTTATAATGCTTTTCCAAACTACAAAACGTGTTATTTCTTAGAAACATCAAACTTAATGTCACATTAAAAAACAGGCACTCTATTAAGGAAATATTGTCTGATCATCCAAATATGCCAACAAGACCAACAATTTCCTCTTTTTTTCACCGGTCTGTAATTTGCAGGAAGCAAGCGTTTCTTTTCTTTCTCCAACTCTCACGCACACACACACACGGTACCTTGGCAGCGTGTCTGTGCCAGCGCAGGTGCTCCGTGAAGCTATCAAAGCTGACGTAGTAGGTTTGACTCTGAGGCCCCGCTGAGCTGAAGGCCAAGCAGTGATTGTGCTTCTTCACCTCCTCCACCTGCAGCCACACACAAACACAAGAGTGACACATTAGTCTGAAGAACCGAAGGCATCACAACACTGCCCCTGAATGAGAATAAAAGAAGTAAAAGCTGACGTACGGTGTTCTCGACATTTCTTGTTCTGTAGCAAATACGATGCGGTGCGTGTCGACAAGTTCAAATCAACCCGGAGCACAAAATACATCAGGCATGCACAATCATGTGATAAACACGTGCGTGACGGGGGCGGCAATAAGTGCATGTGAAAGTGCATTTTAGACACGCAGAGTTAGTCTCAAGCCTACAAACTCCATCAGCTGACTACTTGGATTGGTTGGAATGGATCGTCAGCAGGCACACACGCAGACTCAACACGTACAAAGACGTGTAGAGGCACTGAGCGGAAGCGCGGCGCAGTAGAGGTCATGTGTTGCGCGTGTGAAATGTTGAAACAGAGGGTGTGGCGGACTATGGAGTGTCCTTTGTAGCAGGCAGACAAGGAGACAAGCCCTCAATGAGTGAACGCACACAGAAAAAGCAATAAAGGTCATTTTTTGTTAGGCGGTTCAAAAAAAAAAGCTCGAGATAGAGGCTATTTGAGGGCCTGATTAGATATTTTTAGTCTGCGAGATGTGACTTTTTCCATTCCTCTTTGACCTTGAGCTAAAAAAGAACAAAGCTGGATGTCAAACTCGAGGGCAAACAGTTGTTAGCAGTGACTTCAAGGTAATAACACTGACTTTATCGAGCCATTCCCCTGTGATAAGACATTATGAGTTTATGATCCAAAGAGTGAAGAATAAAGCATCACAATAAAAGGCCCGTGTGACGGGAGACGAAAACATGTTTCCGACATACTTTCCCTCCTATGAGCGGCAGGATGTGCATCTTCCCAGTCTGGCTCTCCTTGACAGAGGAGACGATGAGGCAGGTGCCGCACAGGATGACCTGCCGTCGGGTCCAGCGGTTGACTGGCAGCTGGAGCTTCCCTTTCCGGACGTTGTAGGTCCCCGAAAGCTGAACCCGCTCCAAGCTCTCGATGTTTTGGGGCTTTCCTGTGAAGCACAAAGAGAATTTATGTAGTCAGAAAGAGAGAAATCAGATAAAAGTCCAGTTGTTTCATATAATACTGGTGGTGTTGTGGTGAGTATTCTTGCCTCATACAAAACCCCAGGTCAATTTGTGCACAAGGCCTTTCTGTGTGGAGTTTGTATATTCTCCCAGTGCTGTGTTGCACTGGATTGGGATTGTTCAAGAATTCCTCAACATTTTCAGGTTCTATCCATAACAGACTTCCAATTTCAAGGAGGAGGGGCTTTTGAAGATGTATACTCTGAGAATTACGAGAAAAACGTTGGGAACTGGAACATGTTCGGCACAGAGGTTGTCACGGAGGAAGCATTGAGCACACGGGATTTAATAGTCCAGATTTGCTTTCAGTCTACAAATACAATACCAGGTGCAGCTCCACCAAATTATGCTGTTACAATATCTGAGGATCCCTGATTCAGTTTAACCCATCTGTTTGCCTTTCTTCCGAGCCTGGTGCTCGGTTTATTGCCAGCTTGCCAAACCTGAGCGTCAGGGCTGCTTATCAGCCGTTCTGTCAGCCAGGCTGTGTTATCGTTCTGTCTAAACATCCACCTGCTTTCCGTCTACCTCCACCTCCACAAAATAACCTCCCAGGGCTGGCATGCACTGTTCTCCTCCCCTCCAGCGTTTCTGTTTAATCCGTCCGGCTGCCCGGCCTTCCCACCTCCCCGTCCTATCGGGGGCTGGAATATTGTGTGCTCACGTTGGATTAAACCTCAAAGTTTTCTCATCCGGGCCAAAACATTTTAAATAAAAAGGAAATATCAATAAAGTTTTACTCTCCGAGGGACAAAGGAAACATATTCATTTTATTTGTTATATAATAGCATATTTATTATGGCATTTATTCATTTCAATTTAGATTTGTTTTAATTTTTGGTTTCCTATCTTTTTTAGTCTTTCTCTCAATCTTATCTATTTTTTCATTCGTTTTTCCATTCAATTTTAACGTTTGCAGTTGTTTTGCCATCACCTTTTAAATGATCTATTAGCTTTTTAACGCTACTAATTTACTTAAAAAAGCGTATGAGTACACATTGATCGATCGATTGATTGATTCTCCTCGTGGTCTGCAGAATCTCCTTCCAGCCTGGCTGCAGAGTGCAGAAAGAGGTTGGTTTGGATGGCGAGGGTCAGTCGAGAAGAGTTAAAGGGAGGAAGAAAATGTTTGTAGGGTGAGCAAGTGTGAACTCGCACAAGCTCTTGTGGCTTTAAATAATTCAAATCTTTCCCGTGCAGACTGGAAGGCTAATGCAGCGCAGTAGTGCACCGTGCACGGCTCTCGGCAGGGCTTCAAAACACTCCGCACGAGTTATGCGGTTGAATCCGAGGTCGTAACAAAGCAAACGTAATTCTGAGAGACTCATAAAAAGTTGCGTTCACCTTGTTTAAGAGGCAGAGTTTGACACAAACTTGAGACTTTTTTTCCATTCTTTCTTTCTTCAAAATCAATGCAGCCGCTGAGCCCTGACCTCTAGTCTCTGGTACAAGCTAATCTTGTGTTAACAGCAGAATCAATGGCCCAGTTTGCAAAAGGATATTTGCTCTGACAGAAGTCTGGGTCTGTAACGTGAACTACTACAATTTAATAGTGATTAGAAGTCGTGCAAGTCTTCAGTGATGAATTTTCTTGGCATGCTTGAAGGTAAAGAACACGCCTGTAGAGCAACTCTATAATGTATCAAAAGATGAAGAGTCCCTTTATTGATTTCATACTGTGAGAATGCAACACTGGCGAGCTGCCAATAATAAAACATGTCAGAGACACGAAAGATCTCAACGGTGTCTATTACATACAGAATGAAACACTGTTCCATAACACTTAATATTTTGTGAAATAATTACAAAAAGATGTGCTTTGCTCGCTGGTGAACTCTCACGAAGGTCAGGTCAGAGAGACAGCAGCTCCACAACAGTTTTCATGAACCGCAAAAATCATAACCAGTTACTGATTGAATAAAAGTGAACAGTCACTAACTTGTTATAGCGAAAAGTAGCTACATGTAACTTAATAATCTGTAATTCTGTCTAACTGCTGCACAGACATGTTTTCCCCGAGTCACTCCGTGTTCTGGCAGACAGCCCCGAATTCACAGCAGCCGTTAAAAGCTTGCAATCATCACAGTGATTAATTTGAATAAATACGTTTTAATGAGGTACCAGGAAGCGCAAAACATCTGTAATGTTTCCATTCCTGTGCTCCCATACCGTACCTACAAGGTATGACTAAGTCACCAAATATTTCAGATTTAAGATGAATAACTTGCATATTTTGTTTTTTCAACAGCTTATTATAATTCTCATACCCTTTAATCAGGATTTTTGCACTGCTGCCATCAAAGACCGCCTCAAAATAATACTTTTATTCCACCTGAAAATCCCAACACAATGAATAAGTGGTTGTTTTGTCTTCTTTTATTTAACACGCTTCTCCTGCTCTGTTCCATGTTCATTTAATGGCACTTCTGAAACGAGTGGAGTGTGCAGGAAACAAATGAAACTGCAGGTTTTATCTCTCTTTAAAAGGAGCAATATCGCCATTCACGCTGCTAGAAATGCTATTAAATGACTGAGGATTTGGATGATTGCGACTCTGTGTACACACTGGGAGGAACACAATGGAAACTGAAAGAAATGCCGCTTTTTATGTCGTTGTTTTTATAAATTAAATATAGTTTTATTATATTTCAGAATTACAGTACATGACCATTTTCACCAATATTTTTATTGAATATATGAATATCTAATTTACTTGACTGGTGAAAAATGTATCACCTGTTAGTTAGAATTTTAGAATTAATTTCCTTATTTATTCATTTCTGAAATAACGTAAAGGTTCAGATAATGGGCGTCTACTGCTTTAGTTAACTGACTAAATGAGACATTTAAAAGTAAGCATATACAAATTTATAATGACAGGAGACAGATGATGGTGCATTTTTAATAATAAAAATAATCTTATTTAAGCATATAAACTATTGATATTAGTGTAAATGCTTCACACTGATAAATGAGTGTGAATGAATCGAGTCTAAAATGTTTTATTTTTGTTCCGAGATCATATCCAAATCCATAATCAAGTATTTCTTCAGCCAACATGTACTGCATCCGCCCTGCAAATGGCATTCATGTCCCCGTGACACAGTGGAAACAGACAGCAGCCCTGCTGTGCGGATGGAGGAAACCGGTTTCCCCCTTCATTCCCAACTTGCAGGCTGGCCGAGGTTATCAGCAGGAGCATGTTTTCATCGCTGAGCTTCGGAGGAGAGTATGTGTTGCATTAGACAAATTATTCACAAGCTTTTAGCCTCAATATGTCACATGGGCATATTGTTACTATTTTTAGGTCTTTTATTGGAGCGTGCTCTCTCCCACACAAGCATATGCACAAACACACACACGCATACACACATCCTTTCGTCTTCTCTTTTGCCGACACATACACACACACACACACACACACACACTCCTGACACAGTGACAGTGATTAACCATCTCCATATGTGCATCCATCTAATTGCCCCCCCCTCCAACCGAATGTTGATGGACCCAAAACAGCAAGAGACTCTATTTTTATGGGAGGAAACGACACAGACAGCTTGAGTGGGATGCTTTTGTGATTAGAGTGAGTCTGAAAGCGGCTCCTGCACAGACGCTCCCGTTTACAATCATCTCACACGGACGTGGGACGGTCTGGATGCAGTCACAGGTTTTGGGCCGGGCCATGGGAAAGCACGGTGGAGGAAGCAGGGAGATGGGTGGGACTCCCACGTGAGCATCCTGTTTACAGGGGCGGGACAGACAAAGCAAGGATCTCCTGGTAACCCGACAAGAAGGGGAAGGAAATTATAAGAGGCATTTGCCATATTCAAAACACATGAGCCATAAGACACCTACACCAGAAATATTTTGAGGAGCGGCGATGTTAGTCATGGTGGTCAGTCATCCCGTAATCTAAGGCCAACGAATACTCAGGCACTGCAAGGTGGGCGGCAGGCTTCAAGTGCAGAAGCCAGTCTATTCCTAGACTTACTGTATGTAGGAGCAAGATTACTACAGTGTATGTGTGTGTGTGTGTGTTAGTAACTAGAGATGGTTTCCTTCCTTTTCCCTGGGCGCAGGAAATAACAGTTTCCCTTCCACTCTCGGGTCTACTATCCATGCGTGTACAGCTTTACACACACACACACACACACACACACACAGTTCCTCATGTTAATACTCTTGACTGATATTTCTATCTAACCGTCTTTTTAGCAGGTTTATCCAACTTAACGCCGAGGGGTGCTGGATCCAATCTTAGCCGATTTAGAAGATTTGGGATCACAAATCAAAACATAAACTGCAGCAGTAATTACCTAAAGATATTGATCTACTGTGCTTGATGTCTGCACTCCGAACTGCTCCGACTCTCAGACCCGCCACAGCGAGCCGTCGGCACCCAAGGCCGACCTCGCTCCATCCATCAAACATTTAACAGATCATCGCTCCTTCCTCTCCTCTCGATGGCCTCACGATAACAAGGACACATCCCCCTGGTTAATCACCATCCTCTGCTAAATGCAACTTGACATCCGCACACCTCCACTACTACAGTGCTGGGCGAGCCACACCGCAGGGTATCAGTGACCCACATAAGTCACATCGGAGCACGAGCATGCGTAGACGTGCTCTTGTTTACTCTATAGGCGATGACAGATGTGATGGACTGGACGGCCAGACTGCAGGACTTATTAGTTCTCCTCAGCTTTTATTGGCTCCCAATATCATTAGCATTCAATCTTTTTTCTCCATCCATACATCTATCTTATCTTTGCCAGGATTTACCTTATCGTACTGGATTTCATCGAATTTCTTCTTACCTGCTGCATTATATTTTCAATTTTGTATCGGTTTTACTGCGCCATTGTCATCTCAATATTTCTTTCAAGTATTTAATCCACTCTTACTTCACAAATAGATTTTATTTCATCAGTCTTCGTATATGATGAAGGATCCGCTGTGGCAACACACGAAGGAGAGAAGCCAAGAGATGAAGAAGATGGCATAATTTTACCGGTCTGGCCCAATTGGGGTCAGATTGGTCTAAATGTGGCTCCTGAACTCAAAATTACTCTGTGGTAGATTAACTGTGCAGCATACACAGGCTGGAGGAGAACGGGTATAGAAATAGACTCGGAGACATAAATAGCTGCACTGTATTTCTGCTTAAACACACACACACCCAAACACACATTCTCAAATTGTACCTACATAAAGGTCTGTGTGTTTTCGGCTAAATGTGCTTCCTGTATCTTTCTCATCCTGAACGGAACCTTTCCCTTCATTTATTTCCTCATCGTCCTTTCTTGTCTGCCGATGACTGGAGGTGATTACTCAGATCCGGGGTGACGGGCCTTCTTAAGCCGGCGCTGTGTTGAGGCAGCGGCTGACGAGTGCGGCCAGAAGGTGGCAAAGGCCATCATGGACGACAGGCCGCAGCGTGCCACGCTCACCTGAGTGCTCCACATATTCCCTTCGCCTCCCACTTCACCCCTCCCTGCACCTTTCACAGAAACACTGAGGTGTGAATTGGAATAGCGGCGAGAGGGAAAGAAAAAAAAAAATGATATGCAAAAGGAGGGTTCTTAGTCTCAAGGATGTTTAAGCTTCACAGTTTCACAGCTTCAGCTGTGAGTGATCCCTAATTAGTATCTCTTTAATCCTACAACCCCCCTTGAGAAGTTCCCAGATGTTTCCAACACAAGACCGAGGAGTGGGTCTGTTTTGCGTTTTTGTTTTACATCAAGGACTGAAGAGGATTTGATGTGTGAAATATGTCAAGCTGTCCTTTGTGTAAAAGTGATAAGAAGCCGAGCTGCACGTTTGCACGGGAAATAAGTGAGATGATCTCAGCATTTTTTTTTTAAACTACTAATACCTGCGTGTTCGCACTTCAGGTCGTTAAAAACACGTGACTTAAGTTTGGATGTTTTGACCGAGAGGAAGGTTAATTCTAACGAAATGCGAAGCAGTCAAATGATCAAATTGGACAGTATTCAGATCTGTGACAAAAAGCTCCAAATGGTGCATTTGCTGACGCACTTGCATGTTCTCCCTGCACTTGGATGAGCTTTCTGTAGGTGCTCAGGCTTCTTCCAACAATAATAACTAATGCTTGTTAGGTTGTACTGGGGCTTTGTCATGAGCTGATGGCCTCGCTATGGGGTCGTCAGTTTGTGTCGGCTGCCGACCTTTTGTGACCCTAAATTGCAGAAAGTGGGTTTGGAAGATATTTGGATGACTGCAGTGCAGCCGTCACGATGACCTGCAGACAGTTAGTGATAAACCTTATTTTTCATGTTTTTATTATTGTCTTCCAGCTTGTGGGTTTTAAAGACAAAGGACTGAACAGACTCTTCTACACACTGGAGAGGCCATTTCAAAGTGAGAAAACCCGGATTTACTTCCATGTTGGACTTTGGGGCTTTTCTTTGATTGGTTTGCATGTATTCTCTGTGTATTTATTATTATTGTATTTATTTCCTCCCACAGTCCACAAATGTGCATTTGAGACTAATTGGTGACTTTAAACCGGTGTCTTTCCGAACCTTACCTGAGCTTGTGTGTGAATTTGTGGAAGAATTCCCTAAATAATTTCCCACTGGTATTTTCGCGAATCAAAAATGCCTTCATGAAATGGAATTAAAAGGTTTGTACCCCCGTTGCAGTCTTGTGTATTTAAAGACAACTCACAGTTGATAATCAGTTACATTCTTTCCTATTTTACATGTTAGTTTGGGTTTGTTCAGGACACATTTTTTAGTTAGACGGCTTTATGTTTAGTTCTGTTCAAGGACACAATTCAACGCACTAAGCCTCTCTCCTCTTTTAACGTCACTACAACAGTGTGTCTCTCTCCTGTAATCTGTGCTCTTGCTCTCTCTTCTCTGCACTTGTCTGGACTATTGACAAACATTTCCGACCTTTTTGATGAGTCAGATGACTCAGTTTATATTTATAGATGAGTTTACAAGTGTTTAACCACATAGAGTTAAAAAACAAAATAACTGTGCTATAATATCAACGAATGTAAAAAATGATAAGCTACTGAGGTTTCCCGTTTTTTAAAGTCTTGTTTTGTTTCTTTCCGTTTAGATCAGATGATGATAAACAACAGTGATCTCTGCTTGTGAGGACGGCCCCGTCAGTTGATTAGCTTGATGAGTATTTATTCAATCATCTGTGCTGCAGCTCGCTTTCATTATCCTTAATTAATGAAACCAAACATGATTGGATTGCTATGCATTCCAGTTGAGCCAAATTTGTGAGCGATTTCAAAATAAATAAATAAATAAAGAGGAAAGCTGTGGTATAGAATTTTAATCATCCGGAGTATGCTGAAATATTGTCGACCAATATTTCAGCATGGAGTGACAGGCAGCCCATGTGCTTGCACTTGCTTTTTTGTTCTCAAGAGAGTGCTGAGGAGTACTTCCAATCCCTCTAGGAAAAGCTGAGCGACACTCAGCTTTGTGTGCCTGTCTCCTGTCAGACACTGAACTTCCTTCAGCTTAAACAGCACAGTCGAAGTGATACCCCCCTCTATTTCGCCTACATACATTAAAGAGTTGGGCCATGGTGCCAAAGAACTCTGGGGAAATGTGTTGCTGTTGGCTACGAGATGCCGCCTTTCTCTCAAAGGGAAGCAGAAGTGGACAAATAGGTTGATGGGTGATCCTAAAAACGCTTCTTTTTTTTTTTTTTTTCAGCATGTCACCAGGAAGGACGCGGTCAGGAGGCAGAAACATGCACACACACGCAGACACCACACAAAACATCCTCTTTCAGTCCAGTGAAACACATCCTGAATCCAAATGAGGTCACAGCCTGCAATATCTTCCCCATCAAACCATTATTACCCTTTGCCCCTGGGGAGAAGGGAACTAAACAGCCCTATGCTATTAAAGGACATGGTACAGCTTGTTATCAGGTCACTGCATTACCACTAAACACCTGTGGGGGCATTGTAGGGTTTGCAAGGAAAACCTGAGGGAAGAATTTTCAATGTTTATCAGAAGTGAATGCAAAACTGTACACGGTCGAACCACTTAATATCTTCTGATATCCGGTTGTCTAAACCTGATGCAAATATATAGTGAAGTGCAGAACTGAATGCAAACGATGTATAAATATGCAGCTGTAAGTCATACGGCTGACAGCCCGAATGAGAAACTGCAACAGCTTCATAAGTGCTTAGTAAATCATGTTGTGCGGCTATGAATTTTTAAATAAACGACTTATGTACCATTGAGTAAAAGATGTAACCGCATTTTCAATGAGCACCACCAATCCCTCATACAGTGGGAACATGCTCTAACATGTTATTCAAGCTAAATCCCCGGAAAGTAGGCTCCGATTCAAACGGTCAGAGAGGAGAAATTGTGTTACCGGTGAACAGGATCGCAGGTGTTGGCATGAATGTGTGAAAAAAGAAAGATTCTCCCCAGTGATTCCCTGCCTGCAATCGGGCTGGATACTGACGTATGTAGAT
>OMNM01021881.1:4144-14676 GCA_900302745.1 Parablennius parvicornis | reverse complement strand
ACACACACACACACACACACACACAACCACACATGCACACACACACTGGTCCCAGTCGCCTGATTGGTGGTTGGAGAAAAGGTTACTTGCCCAGATGGAACACTCTGCTCTTTTCTCTCTTCTCCTTTTTTTTTTTGTCAATTTGTGTGAGGCCGAGTAAAGGTTACCATTGCCAAGGCACTTCTCTGGCTGTTTTGTCATTCTTTGGCCTTTACTACTTCGAACTCCACCCGCGTTTCTCCACTGAAAGTCAAGTTCCAGGGTTGTTTGAAAGTGCTAAAGACAAATGGAAGAAGGGGAAAGATATTCAAATAACTTGTCAAAAAAAAGAAGTTTCTAAGTCCCCATATCTGTGCCCTGGTTACACTCAATAATCCACCTTTGAAAGTGTGTGTGGCCTTCATGACGTGTGGAATATTCTCGTGTGGGGAAACAACCATGTATGTTTATGACAGCTACAAAAATAATACATGTATAAATGCTATCTGTGATTACAAGAAGAAGTTGACAAATAGGACAAATATATCATTTTGTTCATATTTTCCTTCCAGTTATGCATTTGTAACAGTGATAGCAAAGTTTTGAATAAGACAAAACTACAGTTATATTCTTTAGGATTTTCACCACTTATGCTTCAAGCTTTTCCTCTTTTCTATTTCTCCACCTCCCTTGTCATATTATAATGGTTATGTACATCAGATCCTCTTGAATAAAACTCCCTCTGGCTTAGAATTGGGATTATCAGGAAATATATAAAAAAAAAAAAAGCTGATAAAGCGTATATTCCTTAGGCGAGAAGGGATTATCTGTTTTTCACTGATGTTTACGGATGTAACGTTTACTGAGTTTATTGAGCTGTTTGGTTCACCGCACACGTAATGCAAATCTCCTCCATGTGCTACATGTTGGCCAGATTCAGATCAATCAACGATCTGATCCACTGTGCATGAGTCTGAAAAGTTACTCAGTTCTCATATCTGTTGAGATAATACATGCGTATATATTAGAATATGACTTATTTTAAAATAGAGTCTTGCATCTCCTGCATCAGCTGCAACGAGAACCTCAGAAATCTTACTCATGTTTGTCCAGAAGCAACACAATCAGAGATGTGATTTCGGTAATCCACCTTGTGTTTGTTGACAAGGCTGCTAGAGGCAACTGTTGCTGATCCCTTATCAGATTTGACAGAAAAATACCTCACTGAATCATTCATTTAGTGTGTGAGCAACAACATTATCAGAGCTACACGATGCCAACGTGCTGAAACGGGGCGCAGTACAGCAGTTCAGTCAGGAAAGCGATGCAGCGTCACGCTTTGACCGATGACAGCTGACCAGTTGAGTGGCTATCCAATGGAGAGGTCATCCTCCAGCGTTTTCAAGGATTCCTCACACAGCTGCCTCAACAGACTGCACTGAGAGCACGTCCAGGCCATCTAAAACTAAGCCCAGGCCAAAAACAAAAAAAAATAATATAAAAATAGTCCTCCGAGTCAATTTCAGGAGTAGGTCTAAAGCAGCAGTTCACAACTAGGAGTTGAAGGCACCGTTTACATGACAGCGTTGTCAAGTGAAACCACAAAAACCTTTGTGGTGTTTAGGGGGATGTTCTGAGACATGCAACGTTTTGGAAACGGCTGCCAAGGTGGAAATGTTTGAAAGCACTCTGCTGCTGCCCATGCACACCACCATGTTTGAAAATAGTTCTTCTGCACATGCTCAGTAGATGAACAATAACAAAAATGGTGGCCTCCAGAGTGTCATGACTCTCAGTCCATATTCTCCTGGACTTGGTAGTTTTATTTTGACAATCCCCTTAATAACGATTCAATCTGGTCGTCTGTCCTCTAGAATATCCGTGTCTTCTCACTGGTCATGCTCATAGAGTATTATTCTCTGTTTACATGTGTGTGGTTTCATTACATAAACAAACAACAGCATCCACTCGTGGCCCAACATGTGAACCACAACAGCATTTCTGTTGTTGCTGTGGGAACAACCATCATTTTCAAAACGTTACCGTGGATAAGCTGATAAGAATACTACAATATTTCACTGAAATGAACCAGAAACTAAACTGTATAATCTGTTCCAGGCTATATCGAATTGCTTTAGCAAATGAGCGACCATTGCTATGAACTCAAGTAAATTTGGATTTCGATATCTTGTCAATTTTATTTTAAGTTATTTGTTTTTCCTTTTTCTTTAAAAATCAAACATATTCTAATCAAAAGACAATCCAAACAAAGCAGGACATGTAAAATAAAATTCATATTTATCTGCCCATTCTTTCATCAGTATTGTTGTTAGTGAGTGTTAATCTCACTCACTATGTTACAACCACCGACCTTAACCTTGTATATATTGACATTTAATATAATATTACTTATTTAACTTTATTCTTCTGATATTAGATCATTCTACTTCTTTTCTATTCATTCTGTGTGGAGCTATGTTACAGGTTTCACAACATCTTGTGGAGAACTGCATCTGATATGTAGAAAACAAGGGGACATCCTGAAGGGCAATACGTACTCAAATGTGTTTGCTGCTTTGTTTATGACTTTCCCCCCCCAGTTTCATTATCATCATATCCTCTTTGTTCACTAACTTGCTGTTTCACATTGTCTCCTCCATTCTGCTTTGGTTCTTACTTTGTTGGTCGTCGCTTTGCTCCTCTCCTACTTTGTTGTTCTGCTCTGGTCTTTGAACCTAAATATTTGTATTCATTTCCCAAAAGCTGAGCAGGTTGTGCTTCAGACCAGGAGGCTGTAACACTTCATAGGCACATCAGTAAAGGAGGTCAAACCTTTTTGCTTGTTGTCAGTCTGTCAGTGCTGTCCTAGTCTTGTCCTTCAATGCACAACTATTGTGTTTTACTTTAAGTAAACCAAATACGAGTGATCATGAAAGGATCCAAAGATAGTTATATTCAGGGAAGGAAATACAACAAAACAGAAAAAAAGAGATATTACATTCCAGTTGAAATTTGAACTGAAGTGTTGAGAAAGAAGTTAAAAATCAAAGGAATGAAGAGACGGAAAACAAACAAATCACAAAGACAGAATCCCAGACAGCAGAGCGGTCTAGAGGGAGACGCCGAGAAAAGGCTGCCGTCTCCTGCCAGGTTCCTCAGATGTTCTGTTCTCATTCACGGTGTCCAGCAGAGACTTTGACTTGGCTCTCTTCTTCCCCAAGCTTTACATTTGAGTTGAAGCCTCTGCGCTGAGCTGACTGACACAGATAGACTCACTCAAGAACAAGCTGACAAATCCTAACAGATGAAAACCAAAAACAGGGAGGGTAAAAAAATAGTAAAATAGAAAAATAAACAAAATAAAAACAAACCAAGAAAGAGGCAAGTGATGTTTCAAAAAACAATCTCCAAAATCCAATATATAAAATTGAAAAAAAAAAACAAAACAAATAAGTATAATAACATAAAAAGGACTCTTTAGATGTGAGCTGACAAACTCAGAATCCTTTCTGGATCTTAGGAGCTTTGATTTGAGAAAGCCGTCAGGTCTGGACTTTTTCAGAGTACCTCTGCTGGGAGAATTTCTTCTGATTAAAAACCATTTGTATCAAAAAGAGACAATGGATTTGACGTCAAGTGAAGCTCGTCTCAGAGATCCCGACTACAATAGCTGCATTACATTAGCGTCTGTGTGTATCAGACATGCGCTCTTCCCTCCTTTTCTCCTACTATAGGCTTTTACTCGGCTTATTTTCTTATAAATCTGTCTAAGCAGGGACTTGTAAGAACAACAACGACTGGGAGTAAAAAAAAAAAAAGTGAGTTAGTGCAGACAGCATGACAGAGCGAACATTGGGCTGGCTGGAAGTATGAAAGAAAAATACGACGATCTTGTTTGTGCTGCTTTCGTACGTTGCTCTGCCGGAGTCAGCGTCTCTGTCCCCACCGCCCACGCACTTTTGTTCTCTATAATCAAAATGTCATTCAGTGGTTCACCGTCTCCCTTCTCTCTCCTGTGCTCCGACTCTATCCAATCCTCCTCACCACCCCACCGGGTGACTCGTGATCTACTTCATTATTCCGCCTACTGCAGACCCGACCACAGCCGCCCGGGAAGAGGAAAGAGTTTGAGGAAGCACGTGGGCGGCCGTGCAGGTAGGAGCTGCAAACAAGGCCACCGGATAATTTTTCAATTAGAACAACCCCCCGAAAGAGTTCACGTCACACACTGCAGCTTGCCAGCCCGGGGCCTCATTTATCAAAGTGTGAATACGACAAGTTTTTAAATACACCAGGAGCTGCGTCCAAAACAAAGCCAGCAGAAATCAAACACGTGTGCACACACCTGTGTGTCATCAGCACTGATGGATCCCACCAGTCTGTGCACACAATATCAAAGTGGAACATTTCCAATGGTCAGCGGCTATTTACCAGATTGTACTGTGGAAAAAAAACTAAAACATACATGAAACACAGGGAGCATACAATAATGCCAGGTGGGGTTTAATTAAGACGGACAAAGAGAAAGTGAGTTAAAAACTCAATTACGCTTAAAGAAGACAGGCGTGCCTTTAAAATTATTATTAAAGATAAATTAGATTGAGTCATCGTATATTGTGTACTGCAGCAACATTCAGTAAGTGGACAAACAAACATGCCAACAGAGGTGAATTAAAACGACCTCATGAGAAAAAGAACCATATAGATTGACTGACTTGTAATTTGGAAGATTAATGGGCGCAATTTCAATGACTTTCAGGTCTTGTAGTCCAGTTTATAACATCTGAGTTTGTTCCAGGTCAAATACGATACCAGAGGTTTTGATAACTTTTGTTCATCGATCACTTTTCTATTAAAAGTAAAGGTAAATTGGAATTATTCCACCCAAATCTTGGGCTGTTACGTATGTGTGCTGAGTTTAAGAGCTCGCAGTGAACTTTTTCTAATTCGCAGGTGGCGCTATTGAACCATTTCGTAAGTCGCATGGGTATTTCCCAAATTATTGAATTAATCGCTGGACCTAACAAGTGTGCAAAGTTTCACAAATGTTTATGTATGTTAAGGCCCTTAAAAATGATTTATCCTGGCGAAGAATGAAAATAAAAATAATCTAAAAAAATCCAATAGGGCTCTAATTAGGTGCTGCAATGGGTCAGTGTTTATTTGATCAATTCAATGCATTAAAAAACAAAAAAACAAACAAAAGAACACAAACACATTGTAAGCTTTTTCTACATTACAATGAACACACGCTGTAATTTCATTATCAATAGAAAAAAAAAAAATCTCGATTGTGTGTTATGTAGGTCATCCACACATGTATTAGTGTTCTTGGCCTAAACAATACACCGGCTGGACCTTTCCAAATCAGTCCAACAGACAACATTTTTCTTCATATAATTTTACCAGCTTCTCTATTACTTTTTATTCCCAGAGCTTGCAGAGTCCCTCCCTCTCGCTTTTAGTGTCATTCTTTTTTTTTTTTGGCATCCTTGCTCCAGTCCCCAGGCCAGGTGGAGCTTTACTGCTCGGAGTCACCCCCTGTCATCAGGATATATTAGCCATGCCATATTTAATCAGAAATAAAAGGTGGGATTTAAATTTCAGGGTTGTTTAAATACTATTCTGAAAATCTGAGACCTAGTGAAATAATGCCTATCCATTAATTATGGCTGACAAGTTTGACAGCTGGAAATGATCTCCCAACGTATATGGCTTCAATCAGTCTCTCTGAAGAGACAAAAGCCTTTCTCTCCGATGTTGATGAGCTTATCATGCATGTAACACTTCGTCTGCTGCCGCAAAAAAAAAAGAAGCAGAACCGCTGCCACATTCACATATTAATTAAGCATGGCACCATCTCATCGTCACCCATCAACAGAGACATCTTTTATTCATCGTATGGCTGGCACGTCTGCAAACAGATGCATGCAGCAAAGCTCGACGTGAGCCAACAGGCTTGTTGGGGGAGTTTAATTTAGTCAAAACTTCGTACAAACAGCTCATACTGGTATACAAATATCCACAAAAAGACCACAATGCATGCAGCTGGATTTAGTTTGTGTCTATATTAGATGTATTTCTCATTAAATGAGCCCAACAGGTAAAACCTGCAGGTATCTGCAGGATGAGAGGGGATCTGTGGCAGCTGACTGTAAAATGTAACTGCTGGTGAATTTTAACAAACCAAGCCCAGGTTGTGCAAAGGCCAGCACATACATAGGTTCTCTACAGATGTTACACAACAAACGGTGAATTTATATACTGCAGTCTTCCGTGGTCACATGATCAAAGACACAAAGATGGTTTCACAACACGAGAAAGATGAGGCAGACCAATCGAAAATCATAACAATAATGATAAAAACATCATGATTTGATTTTTCAGAATCCCAAGCAACACATTTGATAAGCTGGTGCAACTTCAGCTGCGTGTTGCAAAAGCTCGGATTGACAGATGTGTTAAAGTGTCTCAAGTAATCAGGAAATAAGTATAATAAATGGGTCATATAAAAAATTCACAGTAAAAATCATCCCCATACCTGGAATGACGCCCCTCAAAAGAAATCTTTCCCTGGCTTGTTTCAGTTTTTAAAGCGTGTTGCTCCAACGAGCCAATTAGAAATCAAACCCTATCTAGTGTTATCGGGGGTTTAGCCAATCACAATCAAGGTAAGCCCTTGATTGTGTTTAGGAAAAAAAAAAAAAAGGTAAGCCCTCCCTTTGACTCCTCCCACAATTAGGCAGTTCTGCTCTGGCACATGGCACCACGAGAGGAAGTACTTCCTCCTTTTCCCAAGATGGGCATGTGTGGGCGGAGCCAATCCAGCTCACACAGACACAGCAGATTCTAAATGCAGCTCATATGATTCAATATTCAAGTGAAGTAAAACAAGGAAAAGCTAGATGTGGGGGCAATGAACTCTGAATACCAATTGGATCAATGAGACCAGGTGAAAGTGTTAAAAGCTGAATGATATGACTCCTTTAAATGTTGGCATACAGAGGGGCAACACAGGACTTGATCCTGGGCACTGTGGTTTGACTTTGTAGAAGATACCTCTTGAGCATTTTCTTTCTACTCTGTGTAGATGGCAAAAGGGCTGCTACTGTGCTTGCGCTCCATGGCCATAGTAAATAGTTGGGTGTGTGGTGTCATTAGAAAAACAAACAACCACACCCACTGGTGGCCTGGCATACTAATTACGTTGTTCTCATAGTTTTCAAAACATTGCCCTGTAAATGCGAAAATTTGCTCAAATCAAAACACAAAAATGAAGCATTTTTATGACTTTACACGGCCTAAGTTTGTCTATATCAACTAAATTGACACTAAAATGACATGATGGAAGTGTGCAAAGGGTATCCTGTTAGATTTATAACTTCAAGTTGAAATCTGGCACCGTGTACTAAGTCAGAACTTCTCAGTCCAGACTTGTACGCAGCACATGCAGGGCGACCATTAAAAAGGCTTGATTTTGTTTCCCCCTCTACCTCGAGTAGACCACATTTGATGCACAGTCATTTCAACTGATTGCCCAGCTTTCACACCAGTAATTTGGACCTTTAGGTTTCCGTGATTACTGTTTATTTCACTCTTTATTTTTTTCTCGACAAGGGGAGGCATTAAACACACTCGCCACCCCCCTCCTAATGTTAATTCTTGATTTTTAACTCTAGAATTTGCAGATTACCACTTTCACGCTGCCAAAAATGAACATCTATTATGATGTTAGGGGGAGAAAGTGATCGTAATGTATGAAAACTGTTTATTTGGAGCCACTTAAGGTGGCCAACCCCACCACTACCATCACCACCTTTATAGTTACCAGCCCCTCCAGCACACTGGAGCAATTTCTCAGCTCAGAACCATGAATTGAAGTCATAAAAACTTACTGCCTGGTTGATTTCTGCAAAGACCCCATGTTATATTAGTGCTCGATGGCTCTGATATTCGATTTTTAATTCAAGGCCAGTATTGGCAAATCCGTCTATCAGTCGATGCCAAACACAAGGCCAAGAAGGCCTTCGCACACTGACACACACAGATGAGGAGCAGATTTTGTTGTCCCGTCTCAGAGAGAAGGAGCTGTGAGGATCCACATGGAACTGTCAACCAATACCAACTCAAAGATGAGCGCTCGCCGTCTGATTCCCTATGCATGCTGGGAGAGAAAGATTGGAGCACGAAGAGATGGATGGAGGGGGGAGGAACAGGAGGAGGGGACACTACAAATGAAGACTTACAAAGCTGGACAGATAGAGAGAGGGTGAAAGGATGAAGAAAAGAGAAAAAGAGATTGAAGGAGACGCATTGAGACGAGTGGAGGAGAGGAGGCGGCGCGGCGTCTTCAGGGACTTACTGTCAAACCTCTCTAGCAATGTGAGCGGAAAGAGAAATGGCTTCACGCACACGCACACGCACACGCACACACACACACACACACACACACACACACACACACACACACACACAGAGACAGAGACACACACAAACGGCCAGTCCACACACACTGCCATGCATTGAAGCCTTTGCAGAAACATCACTGAGCAGTTCTCCCACAAGACTCTGCTTCAGCCCATACGTCAACTCCTCCAGATGGAAATGGTGAAAATGCGCTGAATTGATGAGCAGAAAGAATTCACAATCAAAGTGAGAGCTTCTATCCAGAAGAGCCGAAAACAGTACGAAAAACCACGAGCATATACTTTAATGCAGCAGAGGTGTGACCTGTGAACTTACTCTTACTGTTTGCTATTGTTTAGCAAAGTCCTGCTCTTTCACCTTCTGCAGGAGTAAAGGTCATTTGAAAGCAGTTTTGCGGTTTTATAAACTGCATCGCAACAGTTCACAACCTTTATTTCTCCCGAGAACAAGTGGAGATCCTGCAGGCACGGCCGCAGACCCTCGGTTTGATTTGACCAAAACATGAAAGTGAATAAGCCAGATATAGTTGGATGTATCAATGTCAGCTCCATAACCCCTCAGTCAATGATTGGTTTGATGTCAATTAGTTATTGGTAAATCTTCCACAGAGTTAAATTCAGAGAACATACCAACAGTTTATTTTTTCAAATCAGGGTTATTAAAACTTTTAGAAATAAGAGAATTATAAACATTGCTAATTATGTTCAAAGCCAAAAATATAATTTTCCCCTAAAAACCTGTAAAGTTATTTGATATTAAGCACCACTTTGTGAGACAAATGTTTATTTCAGTTGTTGGTGTAAAAATATTGAATTCTCAACTCCAGGGTTAAAAAGGTTGGACCGATGTTCATGGATTTAAACTTTGACATGGACTGGAAATGTAATCTGGATCAATTGTTTTTGAGCTTGTAAATGTGTACTGCTTTGGCCTTTGTTTGTTTGTTTGTGTTATAATCAATCAGCATTGTGTTGAGCATGGAGGCTTCTGAAAATGAATTGGATGTGATGTCAGACCATCACTTAAAAAAAAAAAGAAATTCCAATAACAAATGTTTTCTTCGTGCTGTCCTTTCCAATCATGAAGGTGTTGCTCTGAAAAGTTAGAGTACATTATTGTACAATTTCTGCTTCCAGGAAAAGAACACAAATAAATGAAATGATTAAATAGGTTAACTATGCAGAGTGCAAAATGATTTGTTTTAGACTCACAGAGATTTTGATTTTAACAAGAGAAATAAGACGGTTATGTACGAAGTATGAAAATCCTTTTTAAAAATGCAAAAAAAAAAAGAAAAAGAAAAAAACCCCAATCTAAACACATGGATCTTGATGTGCATGTGCAGTAACTGTGTTACAATAAAGAAACCTGATGTCTAGTTTTTGCTAACAGCTACAGAGGAGCATCTATCTGCAGCCCTAGATTTTTTTTTGTGGCGTCTTTCATCTCCACTCACACCTTTTTCTGGGCTGTCTGTGTTGATGGCTCACTGTTGTGGGGCGGAGGATAAAAACTAATACCCAGAAAATCGCTCAGAGTGCTCTCATGGCCACCTTCAGCATTTCGCCAAGCATATTAACACACTAATGGCGAGGCAGGTACACAAACATGCACAAACTGATGTGCCAACTGTGAACAGGGAGGGCAGTGCAGGGCCATTAGCTCACCACTTAGACACACACACACACACACGGTGTCTTTCATAGGCCATGGCAGACGCTGTACTCTGTGTGTATGTGTGCGGGAGTGTGTGTGTGTCTTCCAATGGTTTCAGTAACACATTTTCCTGAAAGAGCACGCAAGGGGCTCTTCAACAAGTCATAGTATCTACGAATGTAGTGGGATTATGGGTGTGTGTGTGTGTGTATATGTATGCGCTCTCGCACTGCCATTTGTTTATTCATGGTGCCCAGGCACTGAGACTGTTATGACCTCACAGTGGCTATAACGAAGAACCATGCACACACACACACACACACACACACACACACACACACACACACACACACACACACACACACACACACACACACACACAGTGTCGGATCACTTCCACAGCGTGACAGTCATTTGACACGCTGACATGTTGTACCTTGGTCTAACTGGCTGTAACTGGTGTTGCGCTG
>OMNM01021869.1:1487-15684 GCA_900302745.1 Parablennius parvicornis | reverse complement strand
AAACTGCTATCCCAACATCGTCACTCCTGAAGTACTGTTTCTTAATCTTTCCTTATTGTTGGAACTTATTGACGTGGTCTCTTTAGAGTTTGAACTGTTTTATTGAAAGTACACTTTTCAAATGTGTTTAATTCAGTAGCAAAGCAACATGTCATAACAGAGGATTTATCTTACGGACAATACTATATGCCCCAAGAGAAACAATCTATGTGTGTGAGATTGAATGAAGAGAAAAAAGTGATAGATTGCTCTCCTGGAAGAGTTGAGTTTTCTATTCAAGGAGGAAAAGCAAGAATTTAGACATTTGGATGACATTGGAATGGTTTGTTTGTTTTTTTGTTTCTAACAATCATCGAGCTACCTTTAAAGTTTCCATGCTTTTCTACAAATTAAAAAAATGTAAAGGCAGCAAAAAAAGTAAAGAAATACTGAATTAGTTTATATAAAATCCAAATGACACATGGATGCTGGCTATATGTAGAAAGTGTATTACAAATGGGTTATTTAAATTTTAATCTGAGAAAATGTGGTGCTGATCAGATGAAGTACATGTGCTTCTTGAAAGTGCGCCACATCTACTTTTTCATTAGTCTGAAGTCAAATCCTCTTGATTGTACCCGAGAAATCAAGTTAATATACAACAGCGAGTGGCTTCTCAAGAGGTTTCCATGATGCAAGATTCTGACCGACTGGTCATTTAAACAAAATCCCTCAATACAGAGTACCAAACCTACTACCAACTGCTTTTTTCTATTATTACTGTTGTTTTGATGAAGGTCACAAGGTAGATTCAGGGCTGTTATTATTAGAATGTATCAAACTTTTGTCAATAATTTCTGCGAGTCATTATCCAGACGGTGCACAGGTTAGTCTGTTTTTTCAGTTTCTGTCAACTCCTCTGTCAACCAGTAGCTGATGTTTGGCTCCTCTGATATTATTGGCAATTCCTTTCTGTGCCTCACTCATGTATTGGGCCATACACCTGTTGATTTTAGCTGCTACGATCCCCGACAGAAGCTTCCATGTTACAGAAACAGGTAGTTGGATGGGATGGTTTGCTTCTGGCAGTCCTTCATGATTAGGACTGTTCTACTTTAGGTTCACCACTGTGGATGTGTCCCATTTAGAAATGGAAAAAGACATAATTTAGTGATTTTAGATTAGTACTTTGTGTGTGTGTGTGTGTGTGTGTGTGTGTGTGTGTGTGTGTGTGTGTGTGTGTGTGTGTGTGTGTGTCTGTCTGTGTGTCTGTGTGTCTGTGTGTCTGTGTGTCTGCGTGTGTGTGTGCCCTGTGTTTTGTGACCTGTCCAGGGTGTATCCTGTTTTGGAGTCAGCTGGAATTGAACTTAAATTGAAGAAGCCCTGACAAAAACATTCAATCTTACAACCAAGAAGAGACAGATGGTAACATTTCAGCAAGAGCCAGAGCATCGCTGTTCTCAGAGCAGACAAGGTGCACAGCAGTCCTCAACAGCACCGTCTGTCACCCTGAAACATGCGCTGGTGTCAGTGACTGCAGCTCCCACGAGACACCGGGATCCTCCATGCAGTAAGAACAAGGAGGTCACAGACTGCAAAGACTTAAAGGACATATTGCTCCAAATACTGCCGGCCTTACAGCAGCATTATCTGCGTGACCTTCAACACTTGCAAAACACCCTGAATGTACAACACTCGTCTTCATCGTGGACAGCATTACTGATTAGATAGTGTGAGATGTGAGCAGGATCAAAATAGCTTCAGCAATATAAGACTACAATTATGGATTACTATATACATGCCAGCCTGTACTACCTACTCAATAATTTCTTTCTTCTAAATATTTTTTGTCAGTTTCTTTCCTTTTTACCAGCTATTTTTCAATTTCAACAAATTCAGGATTGTGTTACTTCATGGGTGATAATCTCTATGTGTTAGACAGACAACCTGTCTGGGGTGTACCCTATGTTTTGTATATGCACTGCTTTGCTTTAGTAAATTTGTGGTTACGAGGTTCTGATCCTACCTGACATGTGTAAAGGTGATGTGACAGATCACCACTCTGTCACAATACAAATACAGAGAGAGAGACAGCCACATACTCACATTGATAACTATGGGCACGTTAGAGTCAACAATTAGATTCAAACACATCTTTCTGGGGTGTGGGATGGAAGCACAGCACCTGGAGACAATCCATGTACGTAGAGCGAGAACATACTACACGGAGATGGCTGGTCTGTCATTAAACCCATGTGTTTCTCACAACTGTGACCAGAGTACCAATCACCACACCTATAACTTTGTGTATATGTATGCATGTGTGTGAGTGTGCGTGTGTGTGTGTGTGTGTGTGTGTGTGTGTGTGAGAGAGAGAGAGAGAGAGAGAGAGAACGGGAGTGAGAAGGAGCGAGAGAGTTGTATGTTGTATACTGCAGAAATCTATATGCACTAAAACCATAATATTGTTCTTTTCTTTTAAATTGTAGGTGAGTTTCATCATTTATTAATGTGATTATTATACATGTATACATGTAATGGTTTGGTTGGTAGTTACTATGTCCTTATTGAATCACAAAACATAGCCATGATTATTACCATGATTGTTATCATTGTTAAACTGATCATTTAACTTTGACAATAGCAGACCAAACTGCATTTAGTCTCTTTGGTTGTTCTGTTCTGTTTCTTTAGAAATGATCACATGTATTATCTCACGTTTATTCCGACTCGTGTACATAGCAAAGAGGGCGGACATACACAAACATACACGCACTCACACGCACACACACACTCAAACACACACACACAGTGTATACCGGAAAATTACTGGTATCTTCCCCTTACGTCACTCCAGTTGCTCTTTACCGTAAGATCACTGTTGTTCTATTTCATCGGTGTTTTGAATCGTCCAAACCTCATTTTCAATCTAATTTCTCTGCAGCAATGATAGATGTTAAAGGCGGGTTGCATTTTTTCCTTCATTTGGGTCGATCGTCTTTACATTAGTATCTCTGGGTACTGGACAGACGAAACTCGCGGGATTTACGGTAGTTACGGGAAGTGAGGTCACGGGAACGTCACGGTGGCAGCCGATATAAGGACGTGGTTTGTTCCGGCGAAAAGTGGATTTCGCTACCTGAGGACGAATATCTTTGGACAAGGTTTTTATCATGTTTTGATATAAAACATGGACATATCCGGGGCTTGGATGGTTCGGCGCGACTGTACGATGTAACCTTGGTGTTTCTCCTGTGGGATCTCGGCGCTGCGACGCTTCCTGCTGCTGCTCGCCCGCCGTCGACCGAAGAAACAATGCAGGCCTAGCTAGCATCGGCTGCTAGCTGGCTGAAGCTAATCGGATAACGCTGCTCCAGCAGACTGCGGTGGGATTTAAACCCGGGACCACATCGTGCTACGACGCCGTAATAACGCCAACCTCAGTGAGTCGAAGCTATTTCTGCATCCATTCGGGATTTTTCTGCACCGTATTTACAGTGCGACCCTGAGCTGTGAAGTATTTGACGTCGTATTTTCATAAAGTTGTTGTGTTAGCATGTTAGCTTTAGCGAGTTGGGTAATGCTGTTGATCCGAGCTGTGGCTTCACAGATAACAGGGGCGTAAACAACCAGCAAACATGTAATTACTATCCCTTTTTTGGCTGGGATGCGTTCATACTTTATTAACGTGTTAGTTAGTGATGTAACACAACAGTATCCAGAATAAGGCCTTTCAGTGACTGTTTCCGTGTCGAAACTTTCCTGGGAATGGCAACTGGGACTCAATCGTTTTGCAGAAAATACAGTGTTTACATTACACTCTTTCATCAATAAGACATACAATCTGAGCAATGGATTTCTTTAGGTGTTATTTGTGAATTACCACCCACAAAATCTGTGCCCATCGAATGTTTAAACAAACACAAAGTGTTTGTTTAAACACCCAAACTGTTTAGGATGAAGGACAAGACATATTTCCCTGTCTCGTCCAATATCTGAAATAAGGTGAAGTAGTTTAGTTACCTAATGCTGTGATCAAGTTTCTTTACTTAAGGTGTTTTCCAGTTATACATACTTTTCTTTTGTGGGTGCAAAAGTTTCGTAATGAAGTAAAATGTGCTGATTATAAAAAATTCTGAAAAGACTTTTTCATTCAGAGCACATCTAAGCTGAGCGTTGAAGAGCTCATAGCCAAGCACCAAATTCGCCTAGAAGAAAACCAGTATATTAGTAACCCTTTAGTATGGTTATTAATGATTAGTATAGACATTTCACTATAAATGTGTTTGACAATATTTACTCACATAGTTTCAGTTTTCATGTTTGTTTTGTCTGATCATTTTCACAGTTGATAAAGAAAGCTTGTTTTATTCATCTCCTTGTGAGACACGAGGGCTTTGAACTAACCTATGAGATCTGAACCAACAAACCTCTGAGGGATTTCAAAATTAGGAAAAATCATCATGTCAATTAATCTAACTACATTTTCACATTACCTTTAAAACTTTAATTTGTAATGTTGTTGAAGTCTGTGACCTTATATTGTGAAGTGTGCATTAAGATCTAAGCTTTGTTTGGTCTAGATGGACCATGTGTCTAATCCTCCTCAATTTCTTTACAGCGATGAGTTCTCAGCTGCAGGTCTTCTCTCCGCCTTCCATCTCCTCCAGTGCCTTTTGCCGAGTTAAGAAGCTCAAGGTGGAGAGCAATGTGTGGGACGTGTCCACCACTGACACTTACAGCTCCATAGCGGGTCAGTCTGCGTACACCTTCACCCCCGCCATGGCCGTGCCGCCTTTTGCACCATCCCTGGTCTTTCCCCCGACCGCACCCGTCTCCAGGGGGCAGGTGGTGGTGCGGGCAGCTGATAGTACCGGCAGTCTTCCCCGTGGATCCAGTCGACGTGTCTCGGAGCAGGCGACATCCTCGTCTTACGCTCATGAGACCATTTCGGAAACCAGGGGGCATCGGCACGGCCAGAAGAGAAAAGTGGAGGAGGCCAGCGAGGGCAGTGGAAGTGGATGCGGCAGCGTCCAGATATTGGAAGAGCTCTCGGCTCCTGCGGCAACCTACTCCACCCGGACAGGTGGCGGCGGGGGAGGGGGCACCGGCCAGTCCATACCGCACTCGGCTCCCACCACCAAGAGCAGCAGCTCCAATGGAGAGGGGGATTATCAGCTCGTGCAACACGAGATCCTCTGCTCAGTGTCCTGTAGCTATGAAGTGCTGGAGTTCCTTGGAAGAGGCACGTTTGGACAAGTGGCCAAGTGCTGGAAGAGGGGCACCAATGAGATTGTAGCCATCAAGATTCTGAAGAACCATCCTTCCTATGCTCGTCAGGGCCAGATTGAGGTAAAAAGGCTTTCATTCTATAGTTCAGTCCATATTTTATCTAAGTTGTTGGCTTTCCAATCGGTTCACCTCAGTGAAGTAATAGAGGGGTAATAAATTCTCCACCAGCTAAGTCACATAAAAATACACTACACATCTCGGAATCGTATTGAATTTTTACCCGACAACTTTCAGATCGACATAAAAACATGTAGCAGTGACTGATTCTTTACAGAACCTGGTTGCAAAGGTGAGCTTAGTTTTGTGATAACATGAGTGAAGCGTTTCACTGAAATGCTGTGACTGATTTCTGCAGTCAGCTGTGATGTAATCTTGCTGCATGTTATTTGTCTTTTCAGGAAGTTTAGTTGAAGCGATCACTTGCTATGATAGCAGTCATTACAAAGGTAGCTATACATTTATGGTTAATGGTACTCAGTGTTATAAAAAAAAATATGCTGATCCTTTCTTGGAAAGAAAAAAAACAGCTGAAATATTGAGATATTTTTCTTCTAGCTGAAATCAGTTTTATTACCACATATTGTTGTCAATGTCTGGTCATGATATCGTTTGTACCCATTTCATACTTTTAGTCCTAAATTTACATGTGCAAAGAAATACACTGACGTGGTTGAAAAGAATGTTTCAATTGTTCTAATGTGTGCAAGATTAGGTAAACGGTTGATTGATTATAACAGGATGGTATATGGGGATGCAGTGGTGTTCTGTCTAAAGGTGACTACATGCTGCAATTTAGCCTTGGAGGACAAAAGATAAACAGTCACAAATTAATAGATGACTGACGTTCCAGTCATGTGACCATGAGCCTGAGATTATTTGCAGTTTTAGAAATGACTACAAATCTAAAACACGCTGCCTGGCTGGTTCTGCAAGTTACCTATTATCAACTGATGAAATGTAGCAGTAAATAACATGACGATCACATCGACGCCAGGGCTGCCCATAGATTACCATAGAGGTAAAATTCTCCGCATTCTCCATCTTATTTCACATCGAGCATTTCCCCTGTGTGTGATTGCTCCGAGAACAAAGGCGTAATTCTCTATGGACTTCATTCATGCACTTCCTGAAGGCCCCAGCCCCGAAGTAGACAACATACTATTCAATGGAGCATAATATCACCACATCAAATGTTCTATCATACCCAAGTTGACATTTGCATCACACGGGCATGCAGTGGATTGGTTGGTAGAACGGTCATCTCTCAATCTGATGGTTGCTGGTTCAAGTCCCATCTTCACCTGTCCAGTGAAATCCATTTCCACCACGCTTTGAAACAATTTTCTTTTTAAAAAAAAAATCTGAATATTAACTCATCCGTCAATTTTGAACTGAAATGGCAATGATGTTTCTAAAGCAAGAGGAATCAATTGAAGTACACTCAATACTACTGGATCTGTTGATAACAATGCATGAAAACAATGCATTGACCCGTTTTACATAGTAGCCATACTAGTTTATGTTTCACTCCAGGAGTTCTGAGCCATCTGGCTGTCTTTAATTGCTTTAAAGTTGTGATTGTTCAGATCGGGAGACGGTTGATCTGCTCAAGCAAATGCCCAGTCGGCTCTGGAGCAAGCACAGACGGCGCATACGTCGTGGCACAAGTCCACGCGGTCACAAAATTTGGGCTAAGTGTGGTCGCCTCCAGAGAGGTCCGTGCAGACATTAGAGCAAGATGGAGGATGACACTTTTGACGTCAGAGCATACTTCCGCGTACTAGCG
The DNA here is from genome assembly GCA_900302745.1 of Parablennius parvicornis. Lineage (NCBI taxonomy): Eukaryota > Metazoa > Chordata > Actinopteri > Blenniiformes > Blenniidae > Parablennius > Parablennius parvicornis. The sequence continues at coordinate 8,627 of OMNM01021869.1, read as the reverse complement.
AACGCTCGTGGACATGGAAGCATGAGGGGGCCTTTACCCCTCAACACACAGTAAAAACCACAGAGACAAACCCCGGTGAGTCCTCATACTCATATTTAGCTTTAGTTAACTGCTTTTTGTGGTGTGAACTGCGGTATTGGTTTGAGGAATTCTGCTGGTCCAGTAGAGTATTGTTGGTGAGCGGCGAGTTGGTGATTGTGTATTTGTGTGTGTATATCACTGTATCGAAGCTGTTAGGTGTTTTGTTTGAGTTTATTTCATTTGAAATGCTGCGCGTCTTCTGAAACAACTCGATTTAGTTGAAAGTTGTGATCAGAAATGTCAATGTTGGTTTCAAGGCAGTACACTAACAACAAACACACTTGAATCAAGGACTAGTTTATTTATATATTGTTATTCAGCCACAGGGCCATTCATAGTGCTTTACAAGGTTGGAAAACATCAATAATCAAAATGACAATAGAGGAACATACAATTTGTGGTTCCGATTATCAAAAGCAAAACCAAGGCAATTTGAAAGAAAAATACAGAATTTTTGTGGATGTTTAATAACTGAAAGCACGCAGAATGCGAGATTGGACAATGTTATTGAGAACATACACGTTTCATCATTTACAAACATAACACACCAGCCAATGCAATGGAAGAGGAAATGTTTGTCTCCAGGAAATCTCTGTGCCTCCCTTTGTGTATAACAACTGGAAAACTGTTTGTCCGAGTAATTCCTCAGATGTAAAATGTTGTTGAAAGTTTGGGGACTTGAAATCAAATTCATCATTTTTATTTATTCCGTCATACCAAAAGTTAAAATTATTAGCCCTTGTGTTTTGTAACGACAATAACAATTGAAACAACAGTAGTGAACCTTGCTTTATTGACACTAACGCACTGGCATTCTCTCTTTTTATTAGGTGGGCATCCTGAACAGGCTGAGCGCCGAGAATGCAGATGAGTACAATTTTGTGCGGTCATACGAATGCTTCCAGCACAAGGGTCACACCTGCCTGGTGTTTGAGATGCTGGAGCAGAATCTGTACGACTTCCTCAAACACAGCAAGTTCAGCCCACTCCCTTTACGGCATATCAGGCCCATCTTGCAGCAGGTACGTCGATCAGAAAGTCCACATGGAGGAGTGACGGATTTTTCTCTGCATTTGAGCCAGCCTCATGTTTGTGTGTTGGTGTTATCAGGTGGCGACAGCACTGATGAAACTGAAGAGCCTGGGCTTGATCCACGCAGACCTGAAACCTGAAAACATAATGTTGGTCGACCCGCTCAGGCAGCCCTACAGGGTGAAGGTCATCGACTTTGGTTCAGCAAGTCACGTGTCCAAAGCAGTGTGCTCAACCTACTTACAGTCTCGCTACTACAGGTGAGCGATAACACACAGCTGTTTTCTATTGCTAAATGCGTCGCATGTCATTTTCCCTCTTTGCTTATCTTTGTGTTTTCCTTCCAGGGCTCCAGAAATCATTTTGGGCCTGCCATTCTGCGAGGCCATTGACATGTGGTCTCTGGGCTGTGTGATTGCTGAGCTGTTTCTTGGTTGGCCCCTCTACCCCGGAGCGTCAGAGTATGATCAGGTCAGCTCCAACAGTACAAACCGTGACGTCTCCGGCCTCCTATCTGCAAATGAATGATCAATGAATTGGAACAAAGGAGCTGTGCTTTAAGCCAATAGATACCACAGGGCTGAAGGAAAACAACCATAATTGCGAAAAGTAAGCAGAGTAGGTTGTTTTTTTTCATACTCATTAAATATGTGTACTTTCTATTTTTGTGTGTGTGCAGATCCGTTACATTTCTCAGACTCAAGGCCTGCCAGCTGAGTACCTCCTGAGCGCCGGCACCAAAACCAGCCGCTTCTTCAATCGGGGCCCTGACTCCAGCTACCCGCTTTGGAGACTTAAAGTTAGTATAGAAAAGTTGATTCCAAAGTGTGAAGCAGGGGCTCCACTTGGGGGCGCTAGAGAGCTTCATCAGCAGTGAAATCAGAGGAGACCTTTTCTGGGGTCTTTGTTCCACACTTTATAAAACTTTTCTGTAGAAGATCATCATTAAAATTGTTCAATTATGAAGAGGGCTTGCTTTTTTAAATAGTCCTCAAGAACTGAATAATTAATGTGTGTGACAACAGCTTTTCCTCACAAAGTGAATCTTGTGTCTTCCCAGACTCCATCAGAACATGAAATGGAAATGGGCATCAAATCCAAGGAGGCCAGGAAGTACATCTTCAACTGTCTGGATGACATGATGCAGGTACCTGGACACACTAACAGGAGGATCATTGGGACTGCACCTGGCATTGTTTTTATAACTGATCTTGTGTCCTCCAGGTCAACCTGTCCTCTCACTTGGAGGGAACAGACATGCTCGCCGAGAAAGCTGATAGACGGGAGTTCATAGACCTTTTGAAGCGCATGCTCCGGCTGGATGCCGACAAAAGAATCACGCCTACAAAAACTCTGGGTCACCCCTTTGTCACGATGAGCCACCTCATGGATTATCCCCACAGCTCCCAGTAAGTGTGCGAAAAGACCTTCTCGTGGTGGTTAATATGAAATGGGATTGTTAAATGTTGTGTCCGAATCTTCCTCAGCGTAAAGTCGTGCTTCCAGAACATGGAGATCTGCAAGCGCAGGAGTTCCTACGACAGCGGGAAGTCCTTGTACTCCACCAGCGCCGTGCCCAGCGCTGCAGCGGGAAACCTCACCGTCACCTTCAGTAGCCAACTCAACCAGCATAATCAGGTGCCACTCGCCATTTTTCAACATAGAATCCCTGGCAGTGTCTTCACCTTGTTCACATCATTAACCTTTGGCGTGATCTTGAAGGTGCCTTCTGCGGGGGGTGCAGTGCCTTTGCTGAACTACCAGCCAGCGCTGTACCAGCAGGCGACCATTAACATTCCTGGACTGGCTCAGCAGAGTGTCCCGATTCCAACGCGTCCCGCTGGGCTATGTAGCCAGACGGAACCCTTCCAGCAGACCCTCATCGTCTGTCCTCCCTCCACTATACAAGGTAAAGAATGCAAGTGTGTCATCTTCATCTTCATCATCTTCTTTACTTGTTGGGGTTCAGTGAACTGTGGAGACCTGGTGGAGATGTTTTCCAAGAGTCTGTGATCGGTGATTTCAAACCTCACTCAGGTCATTTCATTCGTGTTTGAAGCTTTTATTTTTGTTTTGTTTTCAGGGCTTCAGTCATCCAGTAAGAGTTCCAGTTTCCCAGTGAGGGTGGAGAACTCTGTACCCATAGTACCTCAAAACCAGTCTGCTCAGTCGCTGCAGATCCAGCCAAGTATGCTCACACAGGTAAGCATCAATAAGCGTCATCACATCCGAGACGAATTAATTAATAAGAAATACTTTGGTATAATTTAAAGAAAAAACATGCAATGCTTTTTTATTTTAATTTCTTTTTTCATGTTGCTTGACCTGGTCTCTGGCATCAGGGTGGATATTTGTTGACCTTATTAGCAAAATGATGCATCAAATGTTTGACCTTCTGAAACCTTTTCAGGATTTACCTGATATTCTTGCTGCTTTCATGTTGCGAACAGCTGTAGCTTAAGCCTCATGTTGGTGGGAGATGCCATTGGAACCAACAAAAAGTGCAAACAATGCTTTGATATAATTGAGTCCTTTCACTGTTAGTTTTGAGCTCATTGCTGAGTTAAATTCTAAACTAGCGTGTGACGCTACATGCTGACAGACTGCTGCAAGTGAGGCCTCCTGGAAGTGAACTAAGCGGGGGGAACAGGTTTTCAGAGTCAGGGCTTGAACGGCCTGAGGAGGCTAAAAATAAGAGTGTGAGACGAGATAGTTTTTTTAACTGATTTATGGGAATCCTCTTTACTGGGGTGGCTTATAGAACTTCTGTAAGAGAAGAAAAAAGTTTGTGTCTGGTTTGGACTTGATAGATCAGCAGTGGCTACAGAGGTTTACATGTTTACTACATTCTCCTGTGAAAAAGCTTCCTTCATCATAAATACTGATTTGACATTTATCCAAATGTGGCTTCTAAATATTTCTGGGCATGAACAATTTAATATAAATTTCTTCTTTCATTTAGTCACCTAAACTCAAGCTTCCAGAAAAATATGGTAGCGTTACTGAATCATTATCACCAAGATGAGAGCAGCAATGCCCTCTATTGCTCATTTATGACACTGAGAGCCTTCAGCTCTTTCCTTTCATGCCCCCCTTGTCTCGTTGCCAACAGACCATCTCATGTTTAATAGAGGAGGAAGGAAATATGTTAAAGTAAGCTTTTATATTCAGCGATGATGTAGGTTATTTAAATGCACAAATAAATATTTGAAAAATAAATAACTGAAGACTTTGTATTACGCCCTCTGCTCCCGATGATCGTATCTCGCCTTTAATTCACTTTCAGAAATGATGGCAACTCAACTATTGGCCGTCTCCAGTGTGGGACGGCTGCCAGATGTTTTGCGAGGGAGGCTCATCTGGCTCCAAAAGCTAGTCAATAGCCGTTTGTGAAAATGTGGAATAATTGCCGCACGCTGCAGAGATCCAGGGTCCAGATGGACGCCAGTGTGGATCACTCGCGCGGCTGCTGGTTTTCTGCTCTCTTCCCTTCGTCTGCATCGGCCTCCGAGGCCGTTACTCTCCATCATGACCTAACGTTGCCCTTCGCTATCCTCCCTCCCTCCTCCAGGGTTCCTGCACACCCCTGATGGTGGCCACCCTGCACCCACCCCCAGCAGGCATAGCCTCCCAGTATTCTCTGCCCCTCGGGCTGGGCGCCGGGGTGGGTCGGCCCACCCTCCTGGAGCACACAGCCACAGTGCTGGTAAAGCAACGACCACATCCCAAAGAAAAACATGCACCCGCATTTTCCCCCTCTACCACTAACATTGCCATCTTCCTCCCGGCCGACTCCTGGCACACTTTTCTTTTTTTCTTTTTTTCCCTTTGTTTTTAATTTGCAACTTTCCCTCTCCGTCAATGCCACTTGTTGTTTGGGGCTGGTTCTTGTTTTTGTGCGTTATCCCGATTCCTCGTGTGGACTTGATCATGACTGCCAGTGTCGCAGGGCAATACTTGGTCTTCTTGGGAAAGGAAACCGTTTGTTATTGGTCTGGCATTTTGGAAATTCTACTTTTTGAGATTGGGTCATGATAAAAAAAAAAAAAAAACAACCAAAAAAACGTTCCACTCTTTCTCCACCCGGGAACACCCTATCCACACACACCTATCACTCTTTCATCTTCCACTCTCTCCCCCATAGGTGTGCTGAAGGCATGGAGCGCATGTGGTGCTGAGTTGGTCTGCGCTTTGCTTGCAGCTTCTCTTTTGTCCCGTCTTTCCTGGGTTTCAGCAGAGGAGGCTGCAGCCAGCAAGTCTACTGAAAGTCCCTCTCCGACAGCCTGCCTGACTCTGACACACATCTTTTTGTTTCAGCCCCAGAACTTGTGGCATGCCTTTTCCCCGGTGCACATTATCAGCAGACTGTTTGGCATCAGGGAACCAAACTAATCTCTTTCTTTAAGCGTTTCTTCTTTAACAGGCACGATGGCCCTTTTGTATACTCGTCTTTATACCTGATCTGACTGTCGACAGTGCTTCATTGTTTGTGCTTTGCATGATATCATCTCATGGATTTGTTGCAGGGCTATGCTATAATAAAAGAATGGCTTGGGAAAGGTTGCCCGCTTATCTAGCTCTGTGCTTTTTGCCTGTCGAGGAGATTGGCCACTGGCTTGCCTCTTTTGTATTCAGTCTTTGGGTTTATTTCTCAGCATGGCTCGATTTTGTCTGACCGCATTCCAGCAATCACATGAGTTTGCGTTGATTTCGACATGTCTGATTCTTCTTTTTACTTGTACTGGAGTGTGTCTTTCTTCTCGTTGTTCTCTCAGCAGGCCTGGCCCACCGGCACCCAGCAGATCCTCATCCCGTCGTCGTGGCAGCAGGTCCCGGGCGTAGCCATCCACAGCTCTGCTCACCAGGCCAACGTCACAGAGTCCTCGCATGAGGCGTCTCAGTCAGACGCGACCCTGCAGCAGGGACACAGCTGGCGGTGAGTCGACACGCAGATACATCAATTTGTGTCTTCTTTTAAAATGTGAAGCGGCAGAATTCCGATTTTGTTTTTGTATTGCCAACAGCTGCACACATCAGGGAGGCTTCATGGTCGCTATTTCAGTGTTCTTCCACGTGTTCACCTTAACTTGAAGACAAACTGATTAGATTATGACGGTCAGAGGTCAAAGTCACTTTAATCTTTTTAGTAAAACTCGAGGGCTTGTTTTAATCAATTTTGTGAAGACCTCAAAGCCAGCCTCACTTCAATCCCACATTTGATTTCTGGCCTGAATTAGTATCTTCATATCTCTTTTAATGTCTTTTGTGCTTTTGATTTTGACCCTAACAGGAGCATCACACAGGCCAGGACCCAGCAGGAGAGAAAGAAAGTGAAAGCTCGACGTGGAGAGAACAGAAACAGGTTCGTGGAGTCGGGTAGTTTTTCTCTAGATTTCCTCGGATTTCATTGTTTTTATCGCACCACGTACTAAGAGGTCAAAATCTGTGCTCTAATTTACAAAAACAACTTTTCTCAGATGTCTTAGTAGCACAAATTAAAAAGAAATATAAGTACAATACTTACAGAGATAAAACCCGTCTCGTGTTCACTACTCATTAAAAATGTGAGATTTCTGTAGTTTTGAGTGACACATGACATTTACACATGCTTTTATATTTGTGTTTCTTGTTTAGAGGTACGTGTGCGAGCCCGCCCTCTTCCAGTGCCGTCTTTTCTCAGCCAATTATCATCTCCGACACGCCGAGCCCGGCCGTCAGCATCATCACGATTCACAGCGACACCGACACCGAGGACGAGCGCAAGTTCCATCCCGCCAGGTGAGGAGAACGACTTTCTTGCGTGTCTGTTGAGCTGTCGAGGACTCTGTTTTTAACAAAGACAAATGGCGCTAACCTTTGATGCGTCCCTCAAATCTGTTGTTCTTTTCCTTTTCACTGACCACTTAGTGTTGGATTGAGCCAGCGCACTAATGTCATCAGCTGTGTGACCGTCCTCGACTCGGACTCCTCCAACGCTAGCCCACTGACGCCGCTACCCCGCACGCTCAACGCAGGCAGCACGGCGGC
>OMNM01021856.1:21702-43572 GCA_900302745.1 Parablennius parvicornis | reverse complement strand
TGTCAATAATAAGAGTATGTGTTTTCATTGGAGCCTGCTTTGCCCCTGGGACCAGGCTCATCCAAACGTACTAATCCGTTTGTTACATGAGGATCCAGCAGCAGTGACAAACCTGCGACAGACGCATAATAACTTTTTTTTAAAAAAACAACCACACTCTGGGTGTTTTGGCTTTCCTGATAGTGAACTCTTTCTTTAAAAAACAGGAAGCTTGAGGCTTCAAACAAAATGTCAACAATCCAGCACTAAAATAAGACATTAGCCTTTCTCATCTTTGTCCTGAAGCATCATTAAAGCCCATTTTCACTGTTCTGTTGCTCGACTGGTGCTAATTGTTTCATCCTTCCAAGGCAAGGCTCCGGTCTTTATTGTTTCCGTGTCTGTTTTTAGTCATCTCAACACAATTACTGTGTCTCCGAGCATCCAGCTTGAAGCAGACAGGCTGCATTAATCTGATTTTAGGAATTAAGTTGAAGGGAAATAAATTTTACCCGCCTGCCGTTTTTACCGTGAGAATTTTTGCAGGCGGTGGAGAGAAAAAGTGCATATGCAAGGACTTTCTTAACAAATATACCGCCACAATATATATAATGTAAATTAAAACCCACTCGGTGAACCAAAGGCACAAAATGTACAGACATACACCCTGCACAGGCACTGCATATGCAAATCTGCAGCCTATTTGAAAAGGGTGGTTGGATACTTATAAGGTAATTGCTGTTCTACTTTTATTATTTTGTTTTTAATTCTTTGTGCTGTATTGCTTTCATTGCATTAGTAAATTAACCCTTTAATAAATGTATGCAAGTTTATTATTTTCTAAAACCCTTTGCTATTTAACAAAACTACATTTAATTGTTATTATTGCGTCTTTTGTTTAAGTTAAGAAGTACAGTCAAGAGTGTATGAAGTTGGGTCCATATTTCCCTGGTCATTTCACTCACTATGTAAAGTTTCTACGCACCTGCTAAAAATACATCAAAGTGAAAGGGAGCATTGCAGATCTTAAACTAGCATAGCATCAACATAAATTGTCTTTTTGTGCTGGAATCAAAGTAATATTCTACTAGGATTAGAGATCCTGAATGGAAGTCCTCATGACTTAACGTAGGCTGAATTTGTAGCTCTCAATTTGAACAATATGGTTATGTAATATTAATTCCATAACAGTTATCACACTCGTGGTGGGAACCTTATTCCTTTATCATCTTTACATGAAAAACAGCATGTTCAAGGCATGCTGGGAAGAACTGCTCTGTTTCTTCAATCAATTTCTACTTTATAGCTATGTCCATTTCTTCTCCAGTGAAGTCGTACATACACATAAATAATTTTTTCCTTAGAAGTAGATCTCAAAAGAAGTTCTCTTCATGAACGATAAACTAGCATCCTTGAAACACACAGCTGACAATGATGCCAATGACAATGAGTACAATGTGTGTGTGCACATACCTGCAAGTGTGAGCATACATGTAAAAACATTTTTCTCCCATTGAAAATCCCTTAAATTAGCATCAAACCTGCGTAGAACACCAACTACTAAAGGAAAAGATTCTTGATCTATGCCACAGAGCCTAAACCTTTTTCAGCGAAGGCTGGATTTGATCGTGTGCAAGCGCCCGAGGTGCCAAACGGCCTCCGATTACAGTCTTTAAAGCAACAAAAAATACTTTTCATACCTGAAATTAGCTTTTAAATTTTTCATACCAAAGTGTTACAAGCAGTCGCAGGAGGGCAAACTAATTTCTTCTTGGGGCAAATGTGTTGTGCTGCATCGCAGAACTGAATGTGCAGCAAACAGCGAAGGTTGTTATTGAATCACACATTGAAAATAATCTACGTATACGAAATCATGCAGCCAACATGAGTTGAAATTCAAACAAAGATCTGATGAAGAGTTGCTACAAACACCATAACTGTCTCATGTTGACTCGAGCTCTGTTGCGTAACTTAGCGGAGAAAATTTTCACATTTGAATGCTGTATTACAGTCTTCAATATACTGTTTTGTAGTTATACTGTGCATGTTTTGAAATGCAGCCTGTCTTCACCTCATCTGCACTCCTGTGTTTCTTAGTTCAAGGCCCTGTTTTGGAGAAAAGTGTGGGTGAAGATGTGAACTCCATGCTCCTTCTGAACCTGCAGAGCGGGACCGAGTACAGTGTTCAGGTGACAGCTTTCTACCCCGCAGGACAAAGTGAGCCTCAGCTGGTGAACGCTAAGACACGTAAGTATCTTTATTTTGGTATAAAGCTGCAAAGAGCAGGTCTGATATCAGTCTGCACGTTGAAAGCAGACATTTTACATTCTTACTACTTTTAAACAGAAAATACAGTTGTGTTCGCATTGATAAAGTCGTGTTCTTTTTAACTTCCATGAAGAAGAATCTCACTTAAATTTCAGGTGGGGAAACAAAGCTGAATAAATCTTATCTAAATGAGCTCCAATTGGGATTCCACCACCTGAAGTTCTCACTGCGGATTTCTCCGAAAGGACAGCGTGACTATTAAGAGCAGAAGAGAGAGGCATCAGAGGAGACGGAGTAGTTTAAAGAGTGTGGGAACGGTACAACATGCATATTAAATACCTGCTGATATCTTGTGCTCTAATTTCCATTGAGACTTTAGCAAACAGACAGATAAGACACAGGGATATTAATATTTCCCTGTCGGCCGGTGAGAACAATTCCTTTTGCATATAGATTTGCTATCAGCAGGCTCAGTAAGACCGAATACAGGTTTTAATGCCTCTCTCATTAAAAACAAATACACGGAGGAAGCTGGAGACTGACATCAGGCGTAGAGAGAGAAAGAGAAAAGTTGTTTTGTTGTACCAGTATGTCTGCATACTTGGGTTTATCAGTACTCTTTCACTATATCCTAACACTGAAATCACTGACCTTACATGTGCTTTAAAAATAAAAAAACTGCTGTGTCACCTCACTTTAAAATGTGCTGTTGCCTCTTGATCTTAATATCTGATTGCTCTGCAGGGACCAAATAGTCGCACACACGCAACTAATCTCTCATTTTAATAGCTCATGAATTTCACATTGATTGGTACACAGCAAAAAGTTCTCAGCAAATTTTTTGGGGGAAAAGCTCTTTGCCTTAACTTCAAAGCATAATGCTGAGCAGTACGATGTGAAAACTAAATGCTAATTATTTGATTTGCACATGATCTGTAAATAAAGGAGAATTCTTTTGATTTAGAGGATTTTTTTTTTTTTTTTATTAATTTGCGCTGCAGCGCTGTGCCATCCTTCATCTGTTCTTTAATCACACCCCTGCAGGATGAGTTACAGCTCCCTCATGCTTTCCTGTCTCTATAAAGCTCTCATAATGAAAGATGGTTTCATAAGGAGAGAAAGATGAAATATGAGGCACTGACATGTAGATTTAACAACCCTCCATATTTAAACTTGGCACTCTGGCATTGTTGGGGCACAAAATGAAACAAGGCCTGTATTTATTTATTTTTTGACAACCTTTCTTCCCTCACCTGCTCTTTTAAATATTCTTCAACAAAGCTATATGTGTATGTTTTTATACTATTTATGTATGTGTTTGATTCTTGTTCCGATCCACATTTTTCGCTTTGTGTGGGTTTTCTATGCTACAACCAGCAGCATGTTACTCTGCACTGCTGGCCTGGGATTAAACACCTTGCCTCAGAATATTCAGCAGAGCAAATATTTGGTATCAGATGCAATGCCTCCCAGTTCCCAGTTCCCAGTGCACTGATACAATTTCAGATGTGTCGCATTTTGCCATGTTACACAGGGCTTAGTTAATTCATTGCCCTTTTTTTTTGGATTACATTTGAGCTACCCTGATGTATTACCAGAGATGCGTTCAATCATTCATCACTCTAATAGGGTGGATAACATATTTCCCAAGATGCACTGCAGTCATTGGAGCCTTATCATGGGAACCAACTGGCATGTTTGCGCCAATAAATTACACATACAAACATGCAGCATAAAACATGTTTATTGACACTTGGAGGACCATTGCCATAAATTAAACAGTTTTCCCTCAAATTATGTTTGGTTTATATTTAGCTGTATGGGCATTAAAATTTATTTTTTGCAGCGCTGGTGAAGGGGTAAATACTGTGAGCTGAATTAATAGTATTCATGTAAGAAAGTGAGAAAATATTTGAACTCAATCCTATGCAAGGGGGAATGAACGAATATATTTTCCCACTGGGGTGAATCCATTGTTCCATGCAAATGTAATAAGATGTGCTAAATTTAGACATTCATATTGATTCTTGATCATTTTTCCTTTGCAAACATTATTATCATTTTCATTTTGAGCCACATTCTGCCTCGCACACTTTCAACGCTATGCCTGCCAGCAGAGTTTGTACACCTGTGTGCACAAGAAGGAAGGGATGTTTTTTTTGAGCATCTTTGCATATTATTGAAAGTAATGATGGATTGTCAAATGCATTATTCAAGAGTATTTAAAATGAGCCACCTGCCATATGGTTCCAGCATAAAAAATCCATTTACTGGTGTGGGAGCCAGGTTTATTCGATAACATCAGCAAATTCCGCTAACAAGGGACAAACAACAAAAGGAACTGAGAGTTAGACAAAGGAAAGTGGGGCTCCTGGGAGGCCTGCTTACACCAAAATCTCACTTTCAAGCGAGCATCAAATATTTAAATGATTTTTGGCGTTTTGCATTTTGCTGCATCATGCAGCACCTCTCCACAAGTCACAAAAGGCTCAACTAATTTACTTTATAATTTTTAACATCTACTTATCCAAAAACCAAAATGAATAATGTAACAGTGGCCATCTGTAAAGACACATTTGCACTTTTCACACCTAACAAAAGTAACACGCTGTTAAATTTCACGTAGCAGCAGGCCATAAAGTAAAGGTTCAGGGCTCTTTGTCAATTTGGTGTTGAATACAATAAAGCTCCAAGCTGTAATTTTAGTCTCACTGTAACCTCTCTGCTGTCGGCTCTTTGTCTTTCTTCAGTGTTTCTCGGGGTGTCTGGTGTGTCAACCTACCAAATTCGTCCCAACAGCATGTGTGTTCAATGGCAGCCTCTTCTACATGCCTCCCTATACAGAGTCTCCATACAGTCTACTCTCAGTAAGTACATTTATGGTGGTGATGTGTTCATATTCTTTGAATGAAAACTGGAGCAAAGTGTGGCCACCTTTTTTCAAACCTTTCTAACTGAAGACGTCTGGTGCCTTACATAGAATGTTAACACTGTACAGAAGTACAAGCCATTTTATGCTTATATGCATCTATGTGTTTTCCAATCTTAATGTCAGTTCTAAAAGATGATGACGTTTATTTATGCGGCAGGACTCTAATTACTTTTTTCTTTATAGCTAAAAATACAACATCAGTGATGCAGGTCACTCCACTCTAATTCATTTGACCTATGCAGTTCAAATTAAGTCTAAGCTCATCACCTTGCAGAAATTTGGTTGAGATCGCACCTTTTAACTGCCGTAGAACCCCAAAAAGTACAGAATTTATTCATGCAAAAGTTGAGTTTGCATAAAGAAGCAGTACAGACACGCAGTGGACAGATTCTCTCAGCAGATTTTTCGACGTACACCTTCAGTCAAAATGTTTCACCGGTCCACTCGGTTGAAACAAGCCTCTTTTCCAGCTAAGTGACTGGAATACATTTCAGTCAGTAAATCAAAAGCCTTACTGGAGTTGTGATATTTGGGGAGGTATTTGGGGAGGATTCAGAAAATGGGAGAGAAATATGTTTTCTTATAGATTTAGTGTCAGTCGTCAGAGAAATGTCTCAGGCACCTCAAAAATGTGTTTTTGGTTTGCCCATTTTGAGAAGCTTTAACCTTAAAACACTCCTGGACTTCACAACATTTTTCATGTGTTTAAAGCTCAAGATACAAGTTGAGGACTGATGTTAGGATCACATTTAGTTAGTCTAGGGGGGATAGATAATACACTAATGCATTGTATCGTTGAATGCACTCCACAAGTAATGCTATGTGAATTTATGTGAAGATGAATGTATGTGCGTATGACGGCTACATGTGTATCGGTTATGTTTGCGTTGCATCGTCATCTGGACTCATATTGATATGGGCCCCTCAGGAAATATGAGCTATATATTTCTGTCTGTCTCACATGGCAGTGGTTCACTTCAGGCAGGATATTCATAAATCTTCCTGTTTGCAAACGGAAAGGGAGATACTGTATGGACAATAAATGACTTGGGAGGAAACCGCTTTGAGAATTGCGCATGTCATCGCATGGCAAGTAAAAGCAATAACGACCATACTATGACCTTTAGATGCTGTTTAGTGCAAAGATGGCTTCAATCAATTTCTAAAAAATGGGAAAAGATGAAGGAAAGGACAGCAGAGGCAGAAGAAAACAAGTTGAAGTTCACACTAGAATATGTTTTATTTAGGCCCATAAGTAAAGAAATTCTATATATGTCATTTAAAGCTCACCTTTGTCTTATTTATTTATATCCTCTCCACTGAATCAAGTGTCCAACATTTCAAAACACAGTGAATAAAACTGTTGTGTAGTTTGTCCAGGCAACAGGAGAGTAGTTTGCAGGAGACGCACTCACACTCAACAACTTCAAGTTCAAGTTTTATTTCTATTTGTCCTCAGAGGGCTCTTGGTTGTGTCGCACAGGCTCACATAAAATCTGCAATAAAGTTACAGTATTTCCAATGTATTCCAGCCATGGATTTTCTTCTCATTACACAACCAGCTCTTGAAATTATGTAGATTAATGCAGTTCTATTGAATACCAGGATGAGCCACATAACACGGCAATTTGTGGTCTGTGTTTTAATCATCATCTGCCCTAAAGGGTTTTTTGAGTCCCACATAATGTGATAGTGTTAAAGTGTATCAGGCAGATTAGAGACTGTGTATATCAGCAGTGTTACAGTCATTTCAGCTCAGGGGCCACAAACAACCCAGTGTGATTTCAGTGGGGCAGTGAAAGGTTTCCATAATGACCTATATAATCTAGCTTAGTTTTAGTGAGAAGAAGTATGAGTACTTTCTGAAAATATTCAGCTGTAATAAACTTACCAAAAACGAATATATAGAACTTGTTCTTTAGACCTGTGATGGGAAAATTATGTTGCTTCTCAGCCTTCACCACTCTGTTAGACCATTCTTCCCCCCTTGTATGTTTAACAACCGCTTAAAGTGCAAAATGTATTATTAGAAATAATAGAGGACATTTTCTGTTGTCTTCATTTTTGGTGTTTTCTGCCCAAAGCAGAAAATTAAATATATTATGTCCATCCTGTTTGTACTAAACAATCAGTTCTTTTACCATAATGGAACTGTTAAAGAATACATCTTAAGCGTAAGCCAGTGCTTTAGATAATAATTTGACTCATATTTGCAATATGATACTTTCTGTGTCTCTTAGCTCTGTTTGGGTCATGGGAGTCAAATGATTTAGAAGAGAAATGGGCTCATTGACATTTTAAAACTAAATATTCTGCATGCACAATATCAGGGCAATGACAGCACTAAGTGGAAACTGAATGCAGCTCTTATTATAAGAGAAAAACAGAAGATATGAAATTGTAGCTGGGCTTTAAAATGGATTTTCCTCACAGGTTTCTCATAGACAGCTGGAGCGGAGGTTAGTGTTGATTGAGACAAATGGGAAGCCGGAGAGTTGGTTGATGAATGCAGAGATTAGAGTCATGAATAAGACTCCTTTTACTTGAAGGAGAAATAAAGGAAGTGATGTGCGTACACCTTTTATTGGTTCCTACTGTCAGACAATAGACAGCAAAAAGAGGGAGGCAAATTTCTCTCTTTTATCTTCCTCACATAATTTTCCATTCATCTTTATGTCATTTGTTTTTAATCCGCTGGCAGAGCCCACCAGCTGCTTAAACAGTCTCTCATGGAAAAGTGTGGAGTCTCTCAGACAGCTGTTTCCCTGAACTTTATCCTCGGTAGATGTTTCCTGCAAGGAGGAGGAGCTGATTTGTCACAGAGTGACAATGAGAGACGAATTAGGAAATAGAATTAGACTAATGTCACTGACAAATGGAAGCCATTAGAGTGTGTACGTTATACGTGATTCTCCCTTATTCCAGTTTTGGCTGCCAACATGAATCTCGGTTGTTTTACTTCTCTGTGATCCTGGCTGTGTATAGTTTTTCAGAACAAACACCAAATGTTTGCAGTGTGAGGTCCACAAGGAAGAGTCGGTAGAAAGGCGAAAATTGTTGTGGGGAAGTTTTTTTTTTTGGTACTCTCCTGGGATACTGATTAAGTGAAGCTACATATTAATTTTTTTTTCTTCTTTAAGTGTGTTCTTTTCATGAGACATTCATCTGTTAGTAAGTCGCCAGAAAGCTCATTTTAAGTTTCTTTATAACTTTTGAAAGTCGGAGTGAATGAGTCATGAGCTGACCATGTTTTACCATAAATCCAACCTTCTCTTAGCATTACAATAATATTGTTAGGTGTACAAGAGAAGATGTCAGGGTCATAAAACCTGTGAATATTACTAAAGGCCAATAATAACTGAGTTTGTCTGTTCGTTCTAGAGAACACCGTTCAATGTGGTCAGTTTTGTGAAAAACAATTCTTCGTGCAAATGTGAGGGACTTATTTTAATGGGTTTTCAATGGTGGGTCTGGGGTCTGCTTATTGAGGTGCTGCGGATCCCTTTGTCTACATTAGATTTGCATTAAGACACGACAACTAGTAGAGGACTCTTTCTTGAAACACCTTGTTGCTTATATTCTTTATATCACACATTGTATGTTGGAAAGAATGATTGTATCTTCCAGTTTCGACTTCACTGTAATGTTTTGCAAATCAGATATGTGCTTCGGGTTCTTCGCCCTTTCCTTAGAGGTAATGTTCAGGTTTCTCTGTCAGACTCAGGTGTGTATGAGCAAGAAGCACCTAATGCACATGTGGCAGGCAGGTTCTCCCAAACCCTAACAGAGTCAGCAAATGCTGTTTGGATTTCAGAAAGACCCAGCCAGCCGTCGTTTCAGCTAGTTTGAATTCACAGGTGGAGTGTGCAGATATATTTCACAGGTTTACCTTTAATGTGTCCTTGAGCAGAAGTATCTTCCAATTCATCATTCTTCAGCATCATGACTTAAATATGATACCGAAGATTGATTTTCAATGTCTCAGTGTAAAGCACCCATTTCCATCTGACTTGATCTTCACAGGATTTCATGAATGTTGATTTGTCAACTGTAAGTTATATTCTTTCATATGCTGTTCACTTACAGATGGTCAGAGGCAGGAAGTGAGCCTGGGAGGCGGAGCTTCCCGGCAGTGCTTCTATGACCTGACTCCCAGCAGCCAATACCAGATCAGCATTCACACGCAAATGCAAGAAATGGAGGGACCGTCGGTCTCCATCACCGACATGACATGTATGTCACAGAGGCTTTGTATATTTTATATACTGTATGAAGACAACACACTTGTCTTTGATTCATACAATTATATGAATATATCATCTATCGTTAGACTCACTTCTTTCTTTCTTTCTTTCTTTCTTTCTTTCTTTCTTTCTTTCTTTCTTTCTTTCTTTCTTTCTTTCTTTCACATTTTCCCTTCATACTAAATTTTCCAATGTTAATTCTCCACATCTCCTTGTATGTCTGTTTTTTCATCTGTCCCCCTGTAGCCACCTTCTACCATACATCTGCCTCACCTCTGACGTAAAAAACAAAAACAAAAAAAAAAAGAGTAGAAAGATACAAAGTCTCTGTCTGAAAAGATGGATTCTGTTGTTGCAGTCCAGTGGTCTGCTGATGAGGTGAGCTGAGTCGCGCAGCTGCGGGGACCGAGGGGGTTCACCTCACAACCCGCTTATAGAGGAATAGTTGCTTGAAAAGAAACACGCACACACGCGCACACGCACACACACACACAAACACACACACAGTCACAGTAATAAAATTCAACCACTAATACAGATGATGATAAAAAATTATATAAAAGTACTGTAAACTAAACAAGAATTAATATTTAATCGTTTATTTACATGAAAACTCTTCTAAGTGAATGCAGCTATTATGCAATTAGGTAATTTTTCACAATTAGGTAGGTAGGTAGGTAGGTAGGTAGGTGGGTAGGTGCAAATACTTTATTGATCCAGTGCATGAAATTGTTTTGTCACTGCAGCACAGATTGTGACTAATAGACAGTGCACTGAACATACACGCATATATACAACATATAAATGTTTAGTTGTAATAGCAGTAACTGTAATTGTATGATATAATTTCTTAATTGTCTTTCACAGGGACACAACATCAAAACAACTTTTATTTTATATTGTAATATCTCAAAGTAAATGCCAAACTCGTCAGTAAAGTTCATGATACTAGACAAAACTACACTTCGGAAAATCGGAGCTCGCAAATCCCTCTGCCCTCTGCATGCGCGAGCAAATACAAATTCCTTGTCGTACACATCTCAGCTGACCTCAATTGGACTTCAAACATCTCCCTTCAGGTGAAGAAGGTAGAGCAGAGACCAAAAGCTGAAGCTGAAGCAAACCAGCCTCTGTCTTTCTATTGCTGTTTAATTGTTATCAGTCAGCCACAAAGCCTCCCGACTTACTACTGCACCTTGTGCTTCTTCAGCTTTCTGCATTGAGTGGTGAGGGTGGCAGAGCACTTCATCAACAGACCAATACCTCCCCTCAGAGACAGTCACTCTGACCAGGCCCAAAGACGGCCAGCTATATTACAAAGGACCCACATCCCGAATGTCACTTGTTGTTGCAGCTCCCCATTTGAATTAAATACCACTCTTCAGTACATCAACAGATAGATTAAAAAGAAATAAAAACCTGCTTTGACTCCCAAGCAGCTAAATTACGGCCCCACGCTTTATTCAAGATCAGAGGTGCACCACCAAGCCCTTCATTTTTTGGGCAATTATGTATTATTTTTATTTTGTCTATTCCTAAACTTGTGGATTTTGATCAAAATGTTAAAATTTTGATCCTAAAGCCAAATATGTTTGATTGAATTAAATCCATTATTACCTCATAATCTCTTTTGCCACTGTGACTTTACTGAGACTTTACTTGAGAAATATTTGTTGTGATAATTGTTTTTTCTCTGCTGTAATTAATTACATTTCTCATCCTTGTGAAGTCTCTTATCTTCCTGGTTTGTTTGCTGCACTGTGGTTTGATAGAAATCGCTACTTTCTGTAGAGTTATTGGCTTGGCCCTCAGTCACACTATTACCTGGGGCTGTTTTTGACTCCTCAAAACAGCCTGTGGTCAGACCAGCAGTTGACTGATGAAAGTAGGACTCTTGCTGTCCATGAACCTACAGATGCTGGGAAAGTCGGATGAAGCAAGATAAAGTCTGGTTTTTTTCTCTGATGGCATGATGGACCTAAACACAAGATCTAAGTTGTACGTGTGTAAATGACTTAGAGATCGTCATTTCTGTCATAATCTAACACTACAGTGTTGCTTCAACGATGAGCAGTCTGTCATGTTAATAGAAACAAACTGCTGTGTCTTAATGTGCCTGATTATTTACTCTGTGGTTTTGTGCGCATGCACACATACATCAGTCACCTGCTGACAAACCAAAAGACAATGTCACTTGTCCATCATGATGAATGACCCTGTCTTGGCTCTGTGTCTGGTCTTGCATGTTTCCAGTGCCGGCACCCACTGAGGCTCCGACTGAACAGCCCACCACTGAACCCCCGCCCACCATCCCGCCTCCAAAAGAAGGTGAGCACCAAGTGTCTTGTAAACACGCACACAAGCAAACTCACACAAGCCATTGCTTTGATTACAGCCTAGCACTCCATATTAATGTGACAATATTTTTGTTGTGTTTTCAGATTTGTTACCTGTTGATAACAATTGATATTAACATAGTTAGAATTTAAATTTAAATATTAGTTTGGTGGGATTTTCCTCCCATCCAGTCTTGATAAAAATGTATTCAAGCTACAAAAACCATAAACACTTTTTGCTCCACAATTTTGAATCACCTAAGGCGCATATAGCATTAGTTTAGATTAGAAATTTTACAGAAAATGTATTTTAAAGTAGCTACATAAAATGTTTGTGGAGGCGTTTAAGGTTTAGTTATCCTTACAATATTCAGGCTATCAACACTGACATGAAATTAAATGTAGTGTGAGAAACAAGTAATAAAAAAAAAGGAGGATAAATTGGGAATATATACCTATGACGTTTCCTGTTTTATTGTCTGAAATGTACTCTGGCTTATGTGTACAGCTAATGTAAAAAAATGAAGAAATACTACCTTAATCACAGTTTATTAGCCTATTATTTCAGATTTGGCAGAGTTATGGGGATCAGACTCCAGCTTACTAACAACAAACAGGTCTAGTGCATATCCAAGCTAAGACAACTGTGAAATTGTTTTCTTTACGGAGATAATTAGAATATCCAACTTTTAGCATAGCTAAATGTCAAAGACGCGTCCTTTATTTATTGCTGCATGTATAGTGAGCGCAGATAGGACACGCAATGTATTTTCAGAATTGTATGATGGACCTTGAAAGATCACTAAAGAAATGTATAAGTTCACAGTCCCACTCTCCACCTCCTAGAAAGACTATCCTGCTCCTTCTTTCTGTCTGATTCGCTCGGGTAAAAGGTCGCCCTGCAACACCAAGTCCACAGACATGAACCGACACACCTGCCGAGCCCTTCTGTAAACATGTCTGTCCAAGTATCTGACCTTTGTCAGGCTGATGGCTCCATCTGTAATGACAGGCAACCTTTGCTCAGGACAGAACAGTGGAGATGGGAAATAAAAAAGAGAGATGTGTGTTTTTCTCTCAGCAAGAGAGGGGTATACAAAGAAAACAACAACAGGACCCACATGAAGCAAAGTGGCGGTAAGAGTCAGAAAGATGACATGACAGCAGATAGAAAATGGAGAGCTCAACTGGCAAAAGAGATGAATCAGCTCAAATAGTGATGAGAAGTGCAGTGAAAGCAAGTACAGCTGGGAGATTTAAAAATGGTTCATAACAGAGTCACAAGGCATGAAAATGTTTTCGTAATGTCAGGTGATACCTTGTCTCGGCATCCCTTTCCTGGTTGAAGATATTCAGCTGTACAGCATAATGACGTCAGCAAAGACAAAACACACACAAGATGTGATTAGACAGTGTTCAGACGTCTCACATCTGCTTGTCTATGAAATTTATGTACTATGAAAAGGTGTAAAACCTCATCAAGTTTAGGTTTGCTCTGGGTGCTGTGTTGTGGACCATAGCTCAGGAATCAGTCCGCTCATCCATCAATCTGTCGGTCCATCCATCTTCTACATGCAGTTTATCTGCCCGAGGGTCACGGGGTGCTGGAGCCAATCCCAGCTGATATTTGGCAAAAGGCAGAGTACACCTTGGACAGGTCACCAGTTCATCACAGACGAATAATCACACACACATTCACACATAGGGTCATTTCAGGGACACCACTTGTTTTCATAGACATGTTACTGGACTGTGAGAGGAAACTGGAAAATCCAGAGAAATCCCACAAATGCACAATAAGAACATGGAAACTCTAGAGACAAGCCTATAGACCACTTATCTTTTGTTGAGGCACGAGCACCAGCTGGTTGATAAATGAATTCCTTCATTTTTGAAATCATAAAAAAATGTATTGCCATTTATTTTCTGGATAACAGAGTTCTTATTTTTTGTTGTTTTAAGTGGAATCGAATCAATAGAATTTAAATTTAAAGTCAGAAGTAGAAGAACCCTCTTCTCGTCTCCTTGGTTGCCTTTGGATTTACAACTATTTCGCAATTTTTTCTCTCCCCAAAATTTATAGTGTCTGACACGGTCATAAACGAGAGTTTGGGATTGAGCAGAATCCTGTAGTTTGAAAACTTGTTAAAACCACAAGACAACTTTACAGCAGTAATGGTTAGGCTACTGGGAATCATTGAGAAACGAGAAAAATAAAAGAGATGGAAAGAGTCACTGCAGAATTGGGAATATCAATGAGCAGTTTATAATATTGGATTGAGAACATTTTAGTGACTTTGAAAGTGTGTGTGTGTGTTTGTGTGCTCCGTACCTTTTATTCCTATGAATTTTACAGTGTGCAGATAGCTCTGAAACCCAGCCGGTGTATATTTACCTTTTTCCAGAGGTAGTATATTTGCAGGGCTTCACAGTTTGCATATTTGCTCAGTGTTGGAATATATTATCCAGTTAACATTCTGCTTATGACTTGTCCTTTACTGACCTTCATCCAGCATGAAATTACTTTTTGTTTTTTTATATACAGAGACAAAATAATGTGCTCACTAAATCTATAAGTCATATCTGTGTGTCTGTTAAGTGTGTAAGGAGGCCAAGGCTGACCTGGTGTTCCTGGTTGATGGCTCGTGGTCCATTGGTGATGACAACTTCATGAAGATCACACGTTTCCTCTACAGCACCATGGGATCACTGGACTTGATTGGACCAGATGGCACCCAGGTCAGTCAAAGCCCGCAACTGCAGCTATGCCTAAAAGCAACAGTGAGCTTACCTCGACTATAATGGAATCCAGCCTTACTTTTCCCCTATCCATTATTTCAAGGGGTAGGCTTTCGAAATTTTCTCCACCACCTCACTCTGAATAATGTCACTGTGAGTTTCCCCGAGGCACTGGTATTTACATTCATAACTGCTAGTGGTTCTGGTGTCTAGTCTAAACGTCTGAATCTAGTGAAAATTACTGCACAGCCCGTTTGGATAGAACCATAATTTAACTGAAATCCAAATGTGCTGAGGGGTTTTAATTTTTGCACAGTCCCTTTATAATTTATTCTCTTTGTTTTAGCCCTTTTTTGCATGCTCAGGGGGAATATAATGTAAAGCAGATGCTGGGGTCCAGGCCAACAGTCGCCACACTGAAAGCCATAATAATGATGAAATAAAGAAATTACATATCTTGGGCTACAATACGGGTAAGAAAATCATTCACAGAAGAGAGATTTTTAAGTATGGGGGTGTTAATCCTTGTGAAAAGAAAGATTATGGGCCCTCAAAGAATCAACTGGGTTATGCAGACTTTCCAGCCATGTTGTTTTGCTGCCATATTGTCAAGTATGAAGTCAAATTGAGCTCATTACACCCCTCGAAAACCTTTGCCCATGGAGAGTGGGTGTGGGCAGGGGGCAAGGGTGCAGGGCTACTGGGGGCTGGGAGATGGCCATTCTCTGACCGGACTTCGCCAGGCCTCAGTTCTTCCTGGCCTGGAGGAGGGGCTGGCCCAGGATGTGGCGAATGGGGTCGGCTCTGCTCTGTGGGGTTGGAAGGAGTGGTGGAGGGTGAGCTCCAGCACCTGGATTCCCAGCGCTGTCCAGGCCCGTTTGCCTCTGGTCTGGGGTGTTGCTGCGGGCCTCCTCACATCGAGTTCCAGCTACAACCAGTGGAAAAACCTCACACACACACACACACACACACACACACACGCACACCCATCATAAATGATATGTGCTTCTGCTTGTTTTCTCCCATTATTATTAAAATTTCAAAATAATTTGTCTCTGTATCTATCGTTCTTTTACTTATTTCTTTTTTTGTTTGTTAGATAATTAGTTTAAGCTTATATCTGAAAAGTACTGCTCAGGCTCATTTAGTTCCCCAAAGGTTTCTTGTTGGAAGGTCTTTGGCTCGATATGGGAATTGTAAGTGTTCTGTCATCATGCCATCAACAAGGGTATTGTCTGTCCACTCCACCCCCTCTCCCCCTCTCTTTATCTCTCTCTCATGGAGTGTTCCCATCCCAGTCTTGTCCAGCAGCCATGTCAGTTTCTAATAACGGCAACAACAGGAGTAGATTCCAGATCTCTTCCCATGACAAGACCAAAAACTGTTCTGACACTGAAAAAGCTCTCAATCAACAATGTTGTTTGCCCTAACTGCCAAGCAGGACAAGGCAGGGAAAACACAAACAAAAAAAAACCCAACCCTGCACAGGTTTTCTTACTTACCCCCTTGTCCCCGGTCATTTATGATTTTACCATTAATATATCAACAGCAAAAGAAAAATATACTGAAACTAAATCTTCACTCAACATAACAAAGTAAATAAATGACATATTACGCTACGCGGCTTACTTTTTTTTATGTTTATTTCGGACATGTGGGTACAACAAAACAAAAAATAAAATAAAAACACAAACAAACATAACAGAGCAATGTAAGCAAAAACAACAACAAAGTTACGAATAACTAAATAAATAATGACCCGACATATCCAAAAAGGAGTAGGAAGAAGCAAAAAAAAATTTACTCCTACCCCTTATTCACCTCAAGCTAAAGTCATTCGTACCCCTGTACAGTATATACCCCTGTACTCTAATACCCATAATTCTTATACACTTCTTTACTTTTTCTGTCACAGTTATAATTTTCAGCCATAAAAAAATATGGACATCACAAACATTGGGTCCTGGTATAAATCTATAATTCAATGTGAGTCCTTGTGTTTTTGACCCCGTGTACTTTTGGCTCATTTCCTGTGTGGGAAAAGTGCTGATGGCGGCATTAATTGATATTGGAGAGATGCATTGGAGCAGATATTCACCCAATTTTTGTTTGGCAGTTCCTTGAGGGATTGGCATGACCACAGATTGGTATCTATAGAAAAGTTTTGGAAAGTGAGACAGAACTTTAAGCCCCCAGCGAGTCAATCTTTACTTTCATGGAAGCACTTTTTGTTGCTGAGTGGTATTCGATTAACTCTGCTCATTTGCTGCTGCTACTGCTGCTGTGGTGTTGTTGCGTGCCAGACAGCATTAGTTGTCTGGCAGGAAAAGCTGGTTTAATAAGTTAAATCTTGACGCAGTGAAAGCTGGAATAAACAAGTGGTTGGAGCGATGGCGAATACAATATCAACCAATTCACAAGCTTTTTTTTTTTTTTTTAATTAAATCACCACAATGAATATTACCTATCTCCCCTACCTTTGACTGTTTTCTCATTCATCAGGCTCATCAATAGTAATGCCAGTCTCTAACTTGGGGCTGTTGCTCCTTATTGTCACCGTGAACTAATTTATTTGTGCTTCTTCTCCTGTGCGGCCCAAACCATGTCAGCACACCTCAGTCGGTTCATTTGTCACACCTTAGAGGTGCTTGCTAAACCCTTTTGTTTCATTTGTGTAATGTCTGCTCTTAAGCACCCTGCTACCCACGCTGTGCCCCATCACCCTGCCGGGCTGCAGGCGACCAGCAGAAAAACACTGGCTGTAACGTGAGAAAGTTGGCTGCATAGTAAAGAGAGAGTTGGCTGCAAAATGTAGGCCGGCCTGAGCCAACAACAGCACCATTAGCAATCTGGAGGTAATGATAGTTGTTCTCCCCTCTTAGAGTCAAGCAATTAGACTGATTATAGTTCTGATTTGGGAGCTTGAAAATTTATAGATTTCTGTGAATTTTCCTCAAGACATGTAGAAAATCTAATTCTGCCCTTTGACATCTTTAACTTTCCATGTTCAGATCACTAGCAATGACTGACTGTTTGTTACACCTTGTCCTAAAAGCATGAAAATGTGCTGGCTTTTCACGTGTCATGTACAACTGAACCCATCTGTACAGTATTTACTTTCTAGGACTGTTTAATCACACCTAATTTGTATAATCACAGCATTTCTTTCTGCTAACCAAGGCAGCATCTGTTTGATACTGATGTTGTTGTTCAAAATAAATGTAGAAATTGTAGGTGATAATGAGGTGGATATTTAGTTTTTGGACTCAGAGCACTGCCATTTGGCTCAAATAATGCCATATAAGCGGCTTGGCATGATTTGGCTGCTTGCATTTGTTTTCGAGGAAACTGAGATGAACCTGCAAACACAAAAGTAGAAACCCTTTTTGCAGCCATAATGAGAATGTGATTAGAGAGAACAGATGATGACAGTAAACTCTCCCTTTGCAGCAAGGTTAAAACCAAAGTGGCTCAGGCAAATGGGAGCTTAACTTTGTATAAATTTATTTGACGTGTGCTTTGAACTTCTTTCACCCTCCGTCTCTCCCCAGGTGGCCATTGCTCAGTTCAGCGACGACGCTCGGACCGAATTCCAGCTGAGTTCCCATAGCAACAAGGAGGCATTGCTGGAAGCCATCCAGAAGATCAGATACAAGGGAGGAAACACCAAGACAGGTTAGAAATCACATCCCACTGAACTTATATATAACTTGCTCTAAAATTACCTCGGCTTGTTCATAACCCAGAAATCACCTGTGTTGCAAGTTGCTTAAAACTAGTAAGGGATTTCTTTCACGAGTTACTTCAAAATGTATTGGAGTAAATGCTGCCAGCATAGTGTGGGTCGGTCTGATGACTGATTCAAAGTTGTGCTCTAAAATCTCGACGTTAGTGCTTGTTGGAAGAAAGGTTTTCATCAAGAAATGACAACAACAATAAGCAACATTAACTGAGATAAACTACCCAGATGCAGTCAGGACTCATAAAGATTCACAAATGTGTATTTAAGGTTTAAGTACTCCTCGTCTCTAGTGAGCAGGCGTTTAGTGAACTGAGCTGCTCATCACTAGAGGCAACAAATTTTAGTAAAGCAAATTTTAATGCTAAGAGTCAGTTAAATAAATCGAGCAGAGAGAGACAGAAGCTTCAGAAAGCAACACACTTGTTAATGTCCAACAAACCCAACTAACACTTCACATACAGTTCCATGTTTCAGTACAATAATCAGGAAAGTGCTCTCTATAAATCTTCATCAGTATTTAGAGTTTATTTCATGTGTTACATGAAAAGAGAACAGCGACGAAATCAACTGTGTCAAACATATGGCCCACTGGCCAAAATCGGCTGGCCAGAAGGCCCTGGAATGACTTTCTAAAATGTAAATGTAATTAGGATGACATTAGCTGCAATGTGTCAACGAAAGTAAGACCCAGAACTGAAGAG
Organism: Parablennius parvicornis; assembly: GCA_900302745.1. NCBI lineage: Eukaryota > Metazoa > Chordata > Actinopteri > Blenniiformes > Blenniidae > Parablennius > Parablennius parvicornis. Next base: position 24,631 of record OMNM01021856.1, on the reverse strand, counting down.
GAGACAAGTATCTAGATATCAGTAGTGCAGCAGTGAATGTTAGCTACCCAATTACAAGCAAAGTAGAAATAACTCGACCATCAGATAAGATGTTTGAGAAATATCCAAGCAAAAGGCTGCAGAAATTGATAGATATTTGCTCACATTAATCTGAAGAAAAACAGTCTGGTGGGTACTTTCAATTTGCAAGAACATTTCAGGTTTTGCATTACAGGTTTTGTAGCAAAAAAACAAAGCAAAAAAATCTGAATGAAGTCAATTTTTAAATCATAAATAATAAATCGAGCTCTTTGCAGTTGTCAGGTTATTTTGCTATAAATCGTCAGCTGAATTTAGACCAAATTGGACTGTATGTGGCTCCTGAACAAAAATGATTCTGACACTGCTGCTCACATGATGAGGTGCTTCTCAGGTCAAGAATGAAAGTGTGTTATTAGATTTAGAGTCCCTCTGTGGAATGGCTTCTGGTTCATGACACTTGTTGACGCTGCGGTCCCGCATTGATTCTCTTTGTAAAGCCCATAAGGAAGCATCCAGCTGCTCTGGTACACACGGGGTGAATGTCATTACCTGCGTGTGTTGTATGACTTCACACGTGATGCTGGTTGTTCACAGCACTTTGACTTTCCTACAGTCTGAGTCTTGGCTCACATGGTTCAGTGTCTGCTCGGAGTAATTGTGTCCTTGAGCCGTACCTATGCTACTGAGCTGCACTTATCTTTTTTCTTCCTCCTGTATGAGAGCACACGCTCCCTGCTTTGTTTGTGTTTTTTTTCCTTCTTCCTTTCAATGCTTCACCCTAATTTCTCTTTTTTTGTCTCCTGTTTTGCATCTTCTTTTTTTAGATACCGTTCTCTATGTCTTCCAGTCATTTTCAGGCCTTTCTTCCACTTGAACTTTACCTAATGGATGTTCCTTCCATCCAGTGTCCCCTTGCCTCTTGTAAACCCAGCCTTAATGTGCTTTGCGTATGGTTGTGCATGTAGTCTATGGCCCAAAGCAGAAAAGAAACCGTGAAATCTCATCTTCCTCACACAAAGAAGTAGGAGGCAGCCAGCTCTCACAAGGCTCGGCTAATGCTCACACACTTACAATTTCGATGTCTCCCTCTCCCCCTATCTCTTTGTCTCTCACCCACACATTCACATACCACATGCATGCAAATACATACACAGCTCAGTGCAGAAATATTCCTCTTGAAGCTCAGCCACCTCAATGTCTGCCGTTCGGGCTGCTGTTATTTTCACAACAAAAAAAAACACATAGCATATTTTTTAGATTCAGGTTCTGGTTTTATACTAACACTTAACACTTTCTTTGTTACTCAAGAATCAGGCAAATCAACACAAGATGTCTGTTATTTATATTCAGGATTGTATTTTTACCCTGCTGCTCTAAATGAAGGTGAACAGCATTTCAGTTGTACTCAAAAAGCTCTTTTTTATGGCTTTAATCCAAAATAGTTTTTTTTTTTTGCTCTGAGATTATGCATAAGAATGCATAATGAAGCAAAGTGTTGCACCAATAGAGAAAAACAATACTACACACAAAACTGTTGCCTTCAGAGGTGATGTTTGAGTAATTTTAGCAGTGTTGTCATACAGAGGATGTAGTTGTTGATTATATAGTGACACTTATATATTAGCTTCAAACACTCATGTCCTAATTAAATCAAATTTGATGTCTATGTATCTCACGCACCACAGACTGTGTGTATATTCAAGCTTCACCAGTGTCTTCTTTGACTTCATGTAAGCCCTGACTCGCTGTGTGATGTTGAGATCAAATCTCTGCGGGGTCGTACCATCTGCTCTGGGACTCCTCATCCCAGTTGCTGCTGAAGCTTTTTTTTTTTTACGTCCATGATCACATTTCTGGTGTCGCTGTCATGCTGCAGACTAAATTTGGGATCAGTCAGATACCTCCCTGATGATATTGTGTGATTCTGGTAACTGTGCCCACATATCCTCACTTGAGAAATGGGCTTGTAGTTTCACCGGCTCTCAACACAGAAGCTTGCATCACAAAAGCTAAAGTCTTTGTTTCACTCTAAGACCCAACTATGGATTCTTTTCCCTTAAAACCACAAATTCTCCTCAGAGACCACATGAGGGCTCCGCACTGTGTCAGAATCCCCCTAAGCTCCCAGATAAAAGACCGTACTGTTCTGTCTTTTAAACTTTGGAGTGGAATATATTTCTGTGATGCTACAACTGTAAGCAAGTGAGAGACCGTCCAACCATCTTCTACATTGCTTCATCCAACTCAGGGCTGCGCTGTTTTAGAGCTCATCCCAGCCGACTGCGAGTCAAGGCAAAGCACAACCTGGACATGTTGGGAGTCCATCACAGGGCAAACACAAAGAGACAACTACACTAATTTACACCTATGGACACTTTAGTGACACCAGTTACTCTTAAAAGTATGTTTTAGTTTGGACTTTGGAATGAAACAAGGAGAATATTAAAAGGCCCTACAGCTTTGAAGTGTTTCTGTTTAATGTAAGTAATTTGTTCAATTCATATTTTCAGTTTTTTTACCTCAGGGTCAAGCAGATGGACACAAAAATATGCTACACTAACAGAGGTCGATATAGACGCTTACGTTTTATGTTTGTTTATATGTCTTCAATCATTTTGAGAAAGCTTGAATAAATATATTTTAGGAGGCAGCCTGCCTCAGTTTTTCCACGTGGGGGCTTCTTAATTTACTTGCAGAAGGACTACTGAAGGAAAAGCAAAAGGATCTTGTTGCAAGTAGTGCAGAAATTATTGTTAAATTAAACATGGCAACTATGTATTTACCCGATAATCTATCTATCTATCTATCTATCTATCTATCTATCTATCTATCTATCTATCTATCTATATATATATATATATATATATATATATATATATTTTTATATACTTGTTTTTTTTTTTTTTTT
>OMNM01021856.1:1782-20355 GCA_900302745.1 Parablennius parvicornis | reverse complement strand
CACAAAATAATGTCCATTTAACAGAATTAGCAAAAATGCTCAAAATGTTGTAGTTAGCACATATGGCCACTAGTAGGTGCTGTCGTTTGTTTTTGTTATGAAACCACACACACACACACACACACACACACACACACACACACACAAGATGTTTGTGTGATTTCAAATCTAAACCCTGGCATGTTGTTGTTTTTGTTTTTGCATTCTTCATCTCATTCCTCTCCACTTACTTCTTCCCCTCCTCTGCATTGTCTAATATCCATCAGGCCCCTCTTCCTCTCCATTCTTTGTGCCAGCTACTTTTTCTGCGTCACTTCACACCTGGCTTTATGAATCTGCTGTAGTCCAGTGTCACCCCTCATGATCACAGGACAGTATAGAATCTGATGTCAAGCTGGCAGATATCTGTTAGAATATTTCACAGGCCAAGCACTCTGTCATTTATCATCTCTGACAACTCTGGCCAAGAGTTTTGGTTTGGTTAGAAATTAGGTGATCAACATCATGCTCGTATAATCATCTAAATTAGTTGTTTTCAACACTATCTTTAATAAGCTCAGATCTGTCACTGCGCTGCATGTTTGTATTCTGTACTTCCCGCTGTCTTCATTGTTTGTTCCCCTCATGTTTTATTCCCTCATGGTCCTTTGTTTAATTTTGTTTCATGTTTTTTTGGGTTTATTATCATAGTTAAAACTCATATTTATGTTTCAGAGATTTGTGTCATTGTATCCATGCACTGCTAGGCATCGGTGCAGCATAATATGTCTTACTGTACTTATTGCTGATGCTGTTGGTCCAAATCATGCAGTCATGTTCCATGTGTCCTCTTCACGTTTATTTGTTTCATACATTGCAAATCCTTTTTTTCATATTGTCGTTGATGTCCTAGTTTTAGTTGATATGTGTTTTCATGCTCCATGTTTGTGACGGGTTTCCATGTGCAGCGTCCCTCCCCTAGCTTTCTTTTATTACTCCCCTTCATCATGTGTGTCCCTGTTGTTTACACCTCTTTTCATCTTGTAAAGCTGATTCCAAATCATTGTTGATCCATCTGTTTAGTATCTTTGTCTCAAGTCTTATTTCATATTCACCTTTTCCTCTCTGTCCTGATTCTGGGTTTGCAACCTGCACCGTCTGTCTGGTCATGCATCTCTCTGGAGTCTCTGCACCGTCACCTTTGGACCTCCCTTTTTTGTTTGGTATTTGTTTTTCCTGGACTGTATACAGTCTCATACAGATCACCTTTTGTCTGAAGCTGATCAGCATTTGGGTCCTCTGTTGAGCCTCCTGAGGAGTTGACTCTGAGTGTGAGGAGATAGGGTAAAAAGGACAAAGGGACCTTAGAGGATAAATGGCAGTGACTGCCCATTAAATTAGAAAAAGGTCAGATGGATATGAGTAATGGAGCTATATGAACAATTGATGCAAATGATGATGGACAGTATGCAAATAGTGGCATTAGATAGAAATGACCTGCCTGTGTTTGATGATGTGACAGCTCTGTGAATCGGTTGACATTTATATAATTACTGTACATCGGTGTTGAATCCTGAAGACTTTAGATAAATTAAAGGCATGAAGTTTCTTTTTGCTCCCTGGACAATGGTGAGCGTCCTCATTTGATCTGACTTGATTCATCAGAAGTCAATTTCACATCAGCTGACAGCAAAAATATCAATAGAAATGTAATGACTATAGAGATAACAATAACAGGAATAAAGACTAGAGTATTTTATTTTTCAGCCTGTTTGATTTGATCTTTGTGAGGATGTGAATGCTTTGTGTTTTATCTTAACTTATTTAGTTAAATATCCTGACGCACATTCGTGCATATAAATCATCTTTAAATTTACGGATGAGTATTTACAATTCCAGGTGGGTTTTGAAATCTTTTTAGTGCCGTCTAGACAGATTTAAATGACTGATTAAGTCCATTAGCAGATGATCAGCCTGTACACTGCCACAAGTTCGTGTACTTTTAACTTTCCAACAGACTGCTTTAGACTAAACTGCCACTTCTCTGCATTTGTGTCATCTCTGTGTTCAGGTCTCCTTGAAATACACTCGACTCTGTTTTCTGGCATTTAAAAAAAAAAAAATGCTAATAAGCACTCATACTATAAAACTGATTGCTGCTTTCAGGTCACTCTCTGTCATGTAATAATTATGGGCTCAGTAATGTATTTTATTAATGCCACTGGAATAATAAAGAATACATGTTTTTTAATTAGCAAGTACATTAAAATTGTATCAAAGGTCACACACATTCACCTTCATGACAGAAGAGGATTTTGGGGACTAATTAAAGACTCCTATACATCCACTAAGTTTGGTATTGAAGACATGAAAACATCCAGAAGTTGTTTTTAAGAGACCTGTGTTACTTTGAGATTGTTTTGGGCTTTCTGGTGATTTTCTGGGTTGCCCTTTTCACTTTTGCATACAAGCTTCAGTGCATTTAGAATTTAGAAAAACATTTTGTGCAAAAGGTTTTATTTGTGTCGACTTTTGCAAAACAGACAATTGTTAGAAGTTACCTATACTGCATAAATTGTTTCAGCAGCACCCACAAACACCAACACTCATTATATTAAATGTATTGCAAATAAATATTCAGATCAATATAAAGAAGAAATACAGTCTATCTAGAGAGATACACCCAGATACACATATATATTTAACATCACGGTACAGGCAGCTGTTATTGTTCGTTAGAGTCTGATTGCAGCTGGAAGGAATGACCTCCTTCTGTGTTCTGCACTTTGGTGGTATCAGTATGTGGTTGAAGGTGTTTGTCTGAGTATTATTGCTCAGTATAGAGTTCAGTTTTCTGAGCATCCTCAACCAGGTCGCCTGCTGAACTGAGTCCAGCTCAGTCCTGATGGTTGATGAGTTTTTTCAGTCTGTTTGTATATGTAGAGCAAGCCTCCCAACACACCACCCCAATGAACTGACCACCACAGACTGGTAGAAGGTGAGCAGAGCAGGTCTGCAGACATTGAAGAATGGTAATCTTCTGAGAAAGTACAGTCTGCTTAGACCCAGGGGACAGTATGGTTCCCTGCGGGACACGCTGTGTTACACAGGAGCTTCAAGGAGACATTTCTTCATTTCTTTCAATGGACATAATACAGTATGTCCTGCAGTTTAAGAAGTCTATGTTCCAGTAGTCCAGTTGTTACTGTCTTTTTTTGCATATAGATCAGGGTATGATCTATACCAATCCTGGGCTGGTGCACAAGGTGTAGAGGAGCCAAGTGCTTCCTCACTCTAGCCCTAGGATGATGGAGAACCAGCCTGTCAGGATTCTTAATGATATGAAAGAGTCATAGTTCTGTACTTACTGGAGCTGACTAAAAGTTTTTTTCTTTGGGATAAGAACCATGCATGATATTTTCCACAGTGCAGGGACCTTTTGTAGATTTGAAGAGAACAATAAAGAAGTGACACAGCTGGCTAGACCAGGGTCAGAAATAAAATACACACACAAAGAAGACGCCACAGCATACTGTTAGACAGTGAACATAAATACATAGGAAAGTTGGTTAAAGCTGACCAAAGCTGGGCTCGTTTCCTCCTGATGCATGTTGTGCAATCATGTGGGTCAAGAAAAGACTGACTTACCGAAAGCATGTTACTAAATTTGAGTTTTTCTTTCAAAATAGGCATTGGTTCATCTCACATGATATTAAAGACGAAAGCATGTCTGAAAGACATAATCACATCAATAACACTGTGATATTCTGTGCCTCTCAGAGTTGTTGTCTTTTTACAGTTCAAAAAAAGGTATTTATGGGAACTGACTATTTATAGCACAGTGAGATCTGGCGGAAGGGGATCTATTGTTTTGAGGGCACTCTAAAAATTCTAAGCTGCAGATGAGAGAGCTAATCCCCCCCTCAATACATCATGGACAATACGTCTTAGTTAAGTCAGTGGCAAGTAACCACAGAGAGAGGAGGCTGGTGATGGTGGAATTAAGTGGGTTAGAAATCAGCTCTGACTTGAGTGAAAACAGCAGAGTGACTGCAGCACATCAAATATATTTATGTCCATGTTGTGCAATATCATAATATCACCAAACAGCTGAAAATAATGCAATCAAAGGGAAATTTAATGAAAAAACATTGCCCAAAGTATGAATCTTCAATATTGTTCTATAATTTCAGCATCAAGTAGATATCACACTCTCCATGAACTGAAGGAAAACCAACTTTGATGTATTTTCTTTCTTGCTAGGTCGAGCCATCAAGCATGTGAAAGAGTCTATTTTCACTTCAGAGGCAGGAGCCAGAAGAGGCATTCCAAAAGTCCTCGTGGTTCTGACTGACGGACGCTCACAAGATGATGTCAACAAAGTGTCAAAAGAGATGCAGATGGACGGTGTGTTTTCTATTAACCTCACACAAACAAATTGTCAAAGTTTAGAAAATACTATGAAACAGAATTCGGTGAGGCGGGCTGTAAAGTCTGATTTCCCGACACAAAGCATGTGTGTTTGCTTCGTATTTACAAATTTAGAAGGCAGATTTTTGTTCTCCTTGACATTTCCCTGATGCTTTAACCCAGTGGTTACCAAACTTTTTGTTAAATCTCATTTGACTGTTTTTAAGAAAGGCTGTGGAAGCTCTTTCAGATCTGATTTCCAAAACTTTACAGTGAATCCGAACTCTGGGGGACACTTACTCACACAGTAATATACAACGGTAGAGCCTTACAGGTGAAACTATCGAACTCTGCTCTGGCTTCTTAAAATGTTTTTGTATTTTTATGGTTTTCATGTCTATTCCATTGCTGGCAACGCCTTCTGTCCCACCTGTGAGCTAAAGAAACTTCCCTAAATGGGGTCACAGACTCCATGTTGGGAGCTACTGCTCGATCCCATGTTAATCTTTTTAATTAGATTTTCAGATATAAAACTGTTGAAATAACTGTGGAAGTTTTGTTAGACTAATGAATCCACTGAATGTAACCGTGCATTAAATCTTTCAATTCTCAGGCTATATTATCTTTGCCATCGGCTTTGCGGATGCAGACTACGGTGAGCTGGTGAATATCGCCAGTAAACCCAGTGACAGACACGTCTTTTTTGTCGATGATTTGGATGCCGTGAAGAAAATAGAGGAACAGCTCATTACCTTCGTCTGTGAAGCAGCCACTGCCAGTGAGTCACACCACCTTCATGTTTAAATAGAGGGAGATCAGGGGGAAAATGATTTGAAGGCAGACGGAGTAATAGAGACAGAGAGAAGACTTTTGTTGCTTGGGAGGAGAGAAAAGAGAGAGGATTTAGCATAACAAGGATGATTAACTTCTCTTTTTTTGTCTCTTAGCTTGCCCCTCTGTTTTGATGAGCGGTAACACAATGGCAGGTAAGAGATTCCAAAGACAGGAACAATAGTCACAAGGTCTCTTCACCCTGTTTAACCCCTGGAAGTAAATAATGATGACCACAGTACAATAATGACGGCCCTTAATGGTGTAGATAATGATTATGATAGCAGTGATTACACAGACAGTGTTGATGGTAATGGTTCTGCTTCAGGTTTCCGAATGATGGAAAAGTTCGGCCTCGTCGAGAAGGAGTACGGTACCATACCTGGAGTTTCTATGGAGCCGGGCTCGTTCAACAGCTTCCCCTGTTATAGGCTGCACCGCGACGCCCTTGTGTCACAGCCCACAAAGTGAGTCCAAAAAACAAAAACATCATGTACAGCTCATGCTGAAATGACGTCTGTTACCAATTTGTTTTCCTGTAGTTGAGCAGCAAATGAGCAGTAATGCCGTGATCAGCCAATAAAAATCAGACTATTTGTCCCATGCAGGAGAAATTGTCAGCCAATGTGATAAAAATCAACATTGCAAGTAATGTTTTCGATGAAGGTGTGTTCTCTATGCAGCTGTGGCACTGATACAACTAAACACTTAGCTCCTGTGGCTCCTAAACAATCAAAAAGCTGCAGTTCTGATCTGCAGTATATATTTGCAAGACCTATTTTTGGAAAGCAACAAAAAAATGTTCTCCAAAGCTTAACGAGAATATGCTACTTTGGAAATATAATAAAATATCGATCCATTCAGCAAACTAAAACATATTATAAAGTGATTAGATTCAGATATTGCAGTTATGAACAAGCTAACATAAATGGATGCATGATGGCACAATATATCTGTTGTTTATATTGTAGATATATTTTTTATATTGCTCAATGTTGATTGGTTGGTGAAGCTGAAGGTCATGAGGAGTTTTTTTTCACGTGTCGCATGTTCTAGGGATTTGCAGAGATTCCTGGAACAACATTAGACATACCCAAGAACATAAACATAATTCAATCAGAAGAAATTGTGGAACCACTCGGACACATGATTAAAACATAAATCATTATCATATAGAAAAAGATTTCAAGTGCAGGGTGATTCATCATTGTAGGTAATGTAATTTACTTTATTAGTAACATCTACAATATCAGTGAGCAGAGTTTCCTCCTACACAGAATCTGTCAGTTTAATTAAGACTTCTATTTCTGACAACATTTGCATTTCAAGCAGCTACACTACTGTTTATCTCTTCTTTGCTTGAAAAGTGTCTCTGCCTTCCTCTCCGGGACACGGGGAGGGGGAGCTGTCAGTGGTCAGTGATACAAAAACACTCAAAGACTTTGAATCATCAGCCAGCAGCTTGCATGGGGCGCTTGAATGGTTTAGTAGTTGAGCCAACGAAAACTATTGTAGTGTCAAACTAATAGAGAACCGTCGGGAGCCAAATTTAAAGCCAGCATGTCAAAGACATCCTGCGTCTTCGTTCTTCTTATCTTTGCCACACAACTCATAAAGTCTAGGTCCAGAACACACACCACAAACACTTCTCATTTAAATGGATCTCAACAACTCAACAAGAAGGGCTCTTAAAGACACAAGTATTTGACCCTTTTTATTTATAAGTCATGCATTAAATCAAGCTTCAATTAGGAGGCAATAGGATGTATTTGTAGGTGTTACATTTTCATTAAGGAATTTCTGAAGTTATAAATGGAAAATGTTTCGTCCCTTGATTCATTGACTTCATCAGTTCATGTTGTTTATCAGAATAGTGTTGCTAAATGGTGGGGAGATCAGGTATTTAAACTCTGGGTGGACTATAGGACCTCGGGCGTGGCTCCTGACACTCTATTGTCTAATTTAATGACTTTCGTCACATGGGGTTCAGAGGAGGTCATTTCTGATTGACCATGATCCCTTGAGGATTATACAGTTTTGTTGGCAGAGCAGAAAATTGAATGTGGAGAGATTGTAGCATAAACCATCTCCTCTCTTAAGAGAAGGTTTTTCCACTTTCACATAGATGGTTTCTTTTACCTCCCTCTCAAACCAGCTGCCTTCTACATCCACAATGTTAACATTGCTGTCCTCGAATAATTCAACTATTCTTTGAGGTGTGAATAGACAGTCTGGACCGGAGGAGTTAGTCCTCCTATGTTGGGGCTAACGATTGTTCAATAGCTGTTTAGTTTCTCCAATAATTGTTATTGCACTCTTGACTGCATCGTACGACATACACCAATTTGGTTTTCTCAGAGTGAGGAGTGTGCGGTCAAGGGGATGTACCAGTTGTCTGGGTTAAAAGACACTGGATGTGATTTCTGTTGAAAAGAACAGTTGACATGATTGCTCTGGGATGCCTCCTACCTGGAAAAATTAGAATGATCACAGACAGAAATTGGAAATGTAGGTCTGATAAATCATAAAAAAGAAAAGCAATCCCCCCTTTTCTTCACTGCCAGTTATTTGATGTATGTTTATTAAAACAAAACACAAAGACACCATTACAAAATCAATCGAACTATGTTTTTTAGTGTTTTATTGATGTGGAGCCACTTCATCATCTTTTCTTTTCCTAAATTGCACAGCTCTTGAAGTTCACTCAAACATGCATTTCAGCAGTGTTTAGTTTGAGTAGAGCGAGTCTGGCAGGTACTCGGTGATCGAGAGGTTATGAGTAACCTTCAGAAAACCACTTAACTACACTTGTCCTCGAGAAACTTCTGTCAGGTTTCAGATTTTGATAAAAGTAGCTGCTGAATTAAGTTGTAGTTTATGAAATATTACAATGCAAATTAAATGTGGGTGATGAGGATTTGATTTGGAGTTCACCTTGTGTATTTCAAGAAGGCTTCATCCTGTTTAGGTTTGAAAACCACAACACAGTGAGAAAAATAAGGTTTAAATAAAATTGTACATTTATATTTATCCAGGCCTCCTCTATATACTAAAGAGGAACATTTAGCGGCTTCACTTGTGCTCCCAAAATGTCTCTAACTCTTTGTGACTTTGTCATTGTCGCAGCTTTTATTCCAGTTTGTATTGTCAGCAGGTTTTAACTCCACTTTCCCTGATTGTTCGGTTTGTGAGATGTGACACTGACGAGCACCCTGAAAAGTTGGAGCTGAGAAATTCTAAACCTGAAGTGCTTGAAGGCAGCTGCACAAAAAAAGTCAAGGCTGTGTGATCAAAAAGCGCCGGCACTCGAAGTCAGTCTGCGGCTGCTGAAAGCAAAAAAACAATGGCCTTTTTTTTTCTTAAGAGGCCTAAGGGATACCTGCCTTCAGGGCACAGCTTAACTGACTGTATGTGTATGTGTGTCTGTTCATTCATGCGGGCACCAGGTACCTTCATCCCGAAGGTTTACCTTCTGACTACACCATTTCAATGATGCTCCGCCTACTTCCCGAAACACCTCAGGAACCATTTGCATTGTGGGAAATCGTAAACAAGGACAACGAGCCATTGGTGGGACTAATCCTTGACAGTGAGTCTGTCTGTAATTATTCTTTCCTTCTTTTTTTTTTTTTGATCACAACATTAAACAGTTGATGAACATTAGTTTACACTAGTAGCCTGTCAGCAGTGGGATTTGAACCTATTAACCTCTGAACACAAGCTTGTTTCTCTGAGTGAGTTTTAGCTTCTCTTTCCTTCCCTCACAGAGCACAAAGAAGCCAATTTTACTGCTTCTATCTAATTATCTTCTCACCTCATTTATTCCTTAGACTCCTCAATAAATTGAGGCATTTTTGTCAAATGTCTCTATTTTCTCCATACCCTTCTTGAACAGGACTGACTTTCAGTACAGTGAGAGCCAAGAACCTTAAACCCACTGCATCTGATCCTTCGATACTTTACACTTCGAGGGGAAAGATCACACTTTGATATAGAGCCAAAACAGATGGGACGACACCAGCAACCCTGCCTTCTGATTTACTGTAGTGCAGGGTTTGTGTCAGACTGTGATAAGTGACGCCACATAAACACGGCACAGCAGGTGAACTCGGTTCAGGCGTCATCCTTCAGAGGCGTTTTGGACATGACTGACTTGGAGGAGGACCAGGGCCAACCCCTGACCTGCCGCAATGAGAGTAATACCATCTGGCCTCGATGATTTGGGGATTCCCAGGAGCAGATAACGGATGTTGCACAGGAAAAAATATTTCTGGAAGCTCTGCTTTCCCTCTCTGCCACAGTGCACCTGAACACTGAGGAGAGGAAAAATTGGACATGTTTGGCTTTGCTGTATCGTCATTCATTGTTGACAATCACATAGCTTATCTGTGACATTACCATGTGGCTAGATTATATATTAATGTTATTCATACAGAAAGTAAAAGTGCCAGACTCTTTCTGCTCTGTTAGACATTTAAGAAAAATGCTCCAACAATTAAAGATGTTATTGTGTCGAATCAGCAGTTGTTAGTCAGTGGCAATGACAGGTCACTGCCTTCATTAATCCGTTTCACATTTTTCATATAGTATTACACAATTTGAATGATTGTAAGGTTTTCCAAATTTTCCAGAATATTATGTGAACCTCATTGGTATCACTGATATTATACAGCACATATAGATTTTTTTTTTTTTTTTTTTTATGAAGGATGGTAGGACTTGGTAAATGACCTCTAATGACAAGCTGTTAGACAGGAGGTTGCCTGAAAATCTTTACAGGATGAGAAACGTCAAAGTTTTCTTTAGTGTCTCATCACTGTCTCTATCCCCCTCCAACAGACTCTGGAAAGACGCTGACGTTCTTCAACTACGACTACAAAGGAGATTTCCAGACCGTTACCTTTGAAGGAACAGAAATAAGAAAAGTCTTCCATGGCAGCTTCCACAAGGTCAGGCTTTCAGAAGTGTGTGCTTACAGTTCGTCCATCCATCCTTTTTTTACACTGCTTTGTTCAACACGGTGCTGGAGCTGATCCCAGCTTACAGCGGGTGAAAAGCAGGGCACACAGTTACCCTACACATGTCGTGAGTCCATCACAGGGCAAACACAGACGACACACAATCACATTCACAAATACCACAGAACAACAGAGAAGAGGGGGGGGAAACAAACAAGCAAGTGGACATGAGACTGATACCTAATCTGCTCTCTGCAGACTTTCTGTGTCAAAGATCCTGCAGGAAGGCACAGAGAAAGGACACGGATGTAATATAATAATACTTCTGGCTGTTTGACGTTAAGTGAAATGAGAAGCATATAATGGACATGTACAAATGTTGTAATCGTATCGTTGGTAAATTAGTGTCAGTCATGTATTGCGATGTAGAATGAGGTTGTACATGAGAGACACAGCAGCACTTTTTACATGGTAGTTGAGATAAATGTCATATTGGAAGTGGTTTTGAAAGTTACATAAGGTCCAAAGGAGACAAGAAAATTGAGTCATATATAATATCTTGATGGTTAAGGTTTTGTGGAGTTTATTTGGTGTTTATCCAGTCGCTTCTGTTCTGGGATTTTTCTCTTGATCTGTTAGTACTCCTTTGGAGAGTGTGTGAGTGTGTGTTTGTGTGTCTGTACCCTCCCTCCTCCTCCTCCCCCTCCACTCATTTTAGTTTATTTTTTAAACCAGTGGAGCGCACATAGTGGGACTGATTTTATCACCGTTAAAGACATCTCACCGGTCAATCTCTTTCATGAACATAAATGGCAAAGGTGTAATCCCTCCAGCAGAGCTCGTTTTATGTGCACTGTATTTGATTGTCATAAAAGTTAGGACACACTGTGTAGAAATGATTATAAAAGGTGAAAACCTGTTGTTGTTGTTGTTGTTGTTGCGCTGAGGTCTGCGACTTTGTGATGACTGTTCCCAGCAGAGACAACATTGTTTGTCCTCCCAACTAATTTACAGACATAGACTTTTCACATTTACCTCTAGGACTGGGAATATAGCCAAATATTCTTATGGAAATGATGTTGTGTCAAATTAGCCTGACTGAATGAAAATGGCAAAGTTTGATGATATTCCCCCAACAGAAGACAATTTTCTGCTCACTTGAGAGGAGAAAGTGTTTTGAGGAAAAACAAAATGATTATAGATTAAACAGCGATGCAAATGCCTCCACAGAATAAATAATGACATTGATTCGGCCTCAACGGGCCTCGTAAATGACTAATGCGTATTGCAAAAGATTTTGGCATGAAATCTCAACGTTAACTGACATAAAATGAAAACAACAACTTGCAGAATGACAATCAGATCTTCACAGGCGTGTTCTTAACTAAACTTCAATGTATTTGCTTCCACTGAGCTGACTGAAATGGTAATCTGTACACATTGTTATGTTAAATTTGCAAACACTGCCTTGATAAATGGATGGAAATGTAACTTGAAAATTAATGTCGTCCAAGGCACATTGTTTGTGGACAGTCTTTCTGTGGAACTGCTGTTATGCTGATCCTCCGTGGATTCCTGCCAAATACAAACCAACCGCAGCCCACCAACACATCATCTTTCTTTATCTCAATTCTCAAAATGTCAGGGAGTAGCTGTCCATCATCCCCTTGCATCTTTTGTCTCCTCCTTTGTTTTTTTGTCTCTCTGATGGCGAACACGACAATATTCAGAGAAGGACCAGATGCAGGGAGCTGCCCGACCAGAGGAAGTGTGCGTCTCCGTTTAGACAGGATGACAAGTGAATAAGAGGGAGTGTCTGTGCGCGTGGGCATGTTTGTGTGTCCGTTATAAAGGGATTACCATATGAAGACGCCTCGCACGGAAACAGGAATACCCAGAAGGATTTGTCTCACATATGCATATAAACTGAGAGAGGCAGAGCAGAGAGAGAAGCGAAGGAGGGGAGAAATGAGAACACAACAAATTGACCTACAGTGATTGTAAGACACTGAAATTACAGACGTAGAAAGGAGAAATGAAACTTATCTCACATAATGGTAAGATATTTTTCTCCAGAGTTGGGATTTATTCATGATTTTTCCTAAATGATTAAATGCCTCAACTTTAAAAGTTATGAGCAGCATTTAAAGTTGTCCAAAATATACTTTTGTCATACAGTTAATCAACTGTGTAGTGTAAATCCTTGATAATTCATGAATATATGCTCGATTTTCACGACACATCTACGAAAACTGGTAGCTTCCCCCAAGAAGAAATAAGTAATGAGAAACAAACGCTGCAGTTTTGAATGAATGCGTCTCTTTGGAGGAAAACTGAAGCCTCGATCGTTTCTAAGCGGGAAAGCTGAGGTAGAGGCTTTGTGGCTGATAAAATATTACTGTGGTGACGTCTGATTTCCTGATTATTAAGCCAGATAGCTGCAAAAGTGTCAACACCGTCTAATGTGATTGGAGTTTTGTCTGGTGCCTGGTGTATTTTCGTGGTCTTCGTCTTTGACGCCATCTCAGTGGGGGTTTTACCAGCTGCTGTTCTACAGTCTTATTATTTAAGGGGAAGATAATTTACAGCACAGAAGAGTGGAAATACAGCACAGAAGCTCACAGGCACTTTTTTTGTTTTCTTAATAAGCCGCTTGGGACATTGTGAAGAAATGGCATTTTTCACTCACACCTCAACAACTGACTTTACATGTCTGTCAACATGTGTGTGCGACTCAGTATGATCGATCCTATGCTCCAATTTGCTGCCCAGTTACATCCACTGTGTATTGATTAAACTTACTTTATCATGTGTGTATGCAGAGTTGGGACCTTTGACAAACTAAGAGTCAAAGCTGTTGGAGTTGATTTAAATAGCTATCGTTGATTAAAATGAAAAATATCTGTCATCAGTAGATTTATTACCATTTGTTAACCACTGATAGAAGTCTGCTTTTCAGCAATACATTTATTAAATTAGATTACTAGAACATAAAGGCTACTACTAAGTTCATGCTAAATTGCATGCATTTATTGTATTTTGTGTTGATATACTAAGAATAACACCATTAGTTACTGATCACTGACTAATTGTTGACACAACAGCGATTGATTGGAAGTGGGTTCACTTTCTGTGTTAAATTGCTTACCTTCACCATGGAGGGATTGGATGCAGTGCTCAATTACATTTAATTTGGACATCAGATGTGTTATTGTATAGAAAGTTATGAATTAAATCAGAGATTTACAGCAAATAAATCCAAACATACTGAAAAAAATATGCTACAGATGATCAGTTCAGAAATGATTCTACGACATAAGAATGGGAAAACAGAAAATGTCTAATGATAAAGTTAATGAAATAAAGTTGTGGGGTGCCAGCTGAGGAAAAGCATGATGCCATGATAACAGCATCTCTGCTAAAGTCTCAGCTAGTTAAAACCTCCGTTCTAAACACTGTAATGTCAAATCACGTTTTTGTGAATAATCTATCAATATATTCTGCTCCCAGTATTTTACACATTCTGGGAAACGCACACAATTTTCCATATTTATGATGACAAACATCATGAATGGATGGTGTTAATTATTTTGGAGAACAGACCAGGAGTTGTCATTTCTTGTTCTGGTAATATTTGTATTATTTTCAAAATGTAATGCTTGGTTGGTTTATCATCTCCTTGTCAACCACTCATCTTTCCCATGCGGTTTCAGAGGATTGTTTTAAAATATAGAATCTATGAGCTTTTTGAAAATATGTGTGGATGGGGCTTAAATGCAATCTTAGGGATCATTTAAGAAGATTCTTGCCTTAAATTCTTTTGTGAATTATAGCAAAGTGTGTATTCATATGACACAGTTCAAGATTTATTGAAGACAGTTACTATTTTAAGGAAAACACTTAAAATACTTTACAGTTATTGTGGATGTAGAGCTTCTTCTTTGACCTATTTTGTGACTCATGAGTGAAAAATGGACATGACAGCTGTAAAGTTAGTCATGAAACACCAGACACATCTTCATCTGGAACCCAACTTTTGTTTGAAATACTTATGCTTGAACTGTTCCTAAGGTGTGATCATCTCTGAGTTTATGTAGAAACACAGACTCGGTGAACTGAAGGGGCTTCTTTTAAGGGAAAGTGAGCAGTTTGTTTTTGGTGGATTAGCAATTAAATGAAATTTGATGGTGTAAAAACCGCTGACTGCAGGACATAGAAAAATAACACACACGCACACACACACAAACACACACTCTGTACACAAGTTCAAAGAGAACGAATAGTGCACACATGAATTAAATGCTAAAAGAAACAGTCATCCATGCTTTAAGCCTACAAACGCATGCACGCACGCACGCACACACACACACACACATACACACACACACACACACACACACACACACACGGATCAAATGCCAGTCAAACTGCTGCGTCAGCAGAAATATTGATAGCCTCATCTTCTTCACCCCATATTATCTCACACAGTGTTTAAAAACTGTGCAGGCATGCGTGCGTGTGAACGTGCTTGTGTGTGTGCGTGTGTGTGTGCGTTCGCCACTTTTCCAGTTTCATCATTGTACCAGAGGCCTTACTTTATTCTGAGAGGTGAGATAAATTGAACGTGTTCATTCTGTCTCTCCCTTTCTTTTAAACATTAATATTGATAGCTCGGCAGCACGGGCTTTCTGATATCAAGGTAGCGCAGAGTAGTTATTAAAGTTGTGAGATTACTGCAAAATCCTGTGTGCACAGATAATGTGGCACTGTCAGTCCGACAGAGGAACAGCCGTTTGTCTTTTGTCTGAGAAATGAAAATTCAGATCGAGACAAAAATAAAGCCATCTGTTGACAAAGAGATACAAACAAATGAGGTTCTTTATATTGCCGAAAGATACGACTGATGCTTAGGGCAGCAGCAGCATTACAAAACAGAGGAGTGTGAATGTTTATCTGTGTGTGTGCGTGTGAGAGAGAAAGGAAGGAAGGAACAGCGTTGGGATAATTTATCTTATGCTGGCAGTAGTATTAACTGTGGATGGCTTGGGCCGGCCAACTGACCTGCCAGGAACAGCAAAAAGCAGAAAGCATTATACTAGTTCTATTTCGACCTCACTTTTTGTCACAGGGGCTTTTGTTTTTCTTCTTTACTTTTTCTTTTTTTGTTTTCTTTTTTTGTTACATTGGCTAATTAGACTTAATTATTTTGAGAGCTCGTCTCATGTCGGCCTCGTAGGTTCTCCAGGTTCTAATGATCAAAAACACATTTGTAATGCAGAAAATCTGCTCCAATGTCACCTTTTCATGACTAAGCAAACATGAAAAGCGCTTTCAATATTGTTTTCTATTTTCTTTTGTACTGGGTATAATGTGCAAGTTTATAAATGGAATTAGATTTGTCGTAAGATTGTGGAATTCACAGGACATTTGGGGTTTCAGCAACTCCATAAAAAATGTTATTTGGCAGTGGCACTTCCAAAAATTTGGAACAGGGCCATTTTTACCATTGTGTAGCATCCTCTTCTTGTTTGAACAATACGAACATCTGGAAAGTGAGGGAACCAATTAAATCAGTTTTGTGAGAGGAATGTTGTTTCATTCTTGTCTGATGTAGAATCCTTGCTGCTCAACAGCTCCGGCTTTTCTTGATTGAACTTTGAGGGGAAAAAAAGTAGCATTTCTGGTTTGTTTTCACTTACAATTTCTTCTTTGCATAATCTGCCTAATTTGGATTTGTGGCTCACACAATTAACACTGTTTACAGACTCATGCAATGGTTACCAGTCCTGAATTATTCTAGTTTATAGTGCAGCTCTATCTGATGGCTAGAAGCATCAATCATCAACCTTTAGACTTGTCTTTTACACGTAGCAGTTTCTTCAGGCCAAAAGATTCAGCTGACACCTAGTGATGACAGGGACAGGACACTAATCCATCAGATTAGATTAGATTAGTATTGTCATCTGCACAGGTTCCAAAACTATAACGTACAAAAATGCCGCTGTACTTGTACTCTTACAGCTGTACAAATAGTTATTTATGGAGGTACAAAAATATATAAAAGGAACTGAAATATAGAGACGGGACAAAGGGATATGAAAAAAGCAAAAAAGTGCTGGTAGTATATAATAAAAACATTAGGCCTATTAAAAAAAAGTACCAGAATACACATAAATTTAAGATGTAAAATGCACGTAAAATTCCCACTACACAGAAAATCTCTATCCTGTACAATAGAGTATACGAAGTAATACATTACAGAAAATAGATATAAAAACCTTGATTGCACATTGTTACTGCTCTCCATGGAACATAAAGTTATTACACAAAGTCTGTACATGTACATGTCAGGATTTATGATGTTATTGAGTTATTGACAGTTTTTTATTACACACACACACACACACACACACACACACACACACACACACACACACACACACACACACACACACACACACACACACACACACAAACACACAAACACACACACACAAACACACTGACACACACACACACACACACACACACACACACACACACACACACACACACACACACACACACACACACGCACACTCCTACAGTCAATGTTGAGCCACCATTTATACACACAAAAAAATGCTTCTCATGTTGTTCTTACTCAGTATCCCTGAGTTTTGTTTTTGTTACACCTGTCATTTTGTTACAACTTTTTCGAGCTGCTTACAACTTCATTCACAAAGTGATAAATTGGCTAACCTTCAATGTCTGATATGTTAACTATGTTTTGGATGTATGCATTTAATTAATTTTCAGCCATTATGTCCTGTTTTATTATTTTTTAGGTCTTACATATTGTCCCAACCTTTGGGGAATTGTCCTATTTTAATGCACAGTGTAGCTTTTTCACTATAGTAATATAGTATAAAAACATTCTTGTGAAACAATTAAAAGAACCAAACTATGTGTCACTTTCAGCAAATGAAGCATCAACAACAAAATAAATTTTTACCAATAAAGCTGCTGGAGTGCTTATTCAAATTTCCTGCAGGCAAAGTTAGAGAACAGAGAAAGATTTCAATCATTGCTTGTTTTATGAATAAACATTGAGAAAATTACACTGAGTTACTACTGCTGCAGAAAAAACAGAGAGACGTGTTTCTTTGGAGTGTGACTGGCATCAACACACAACCAACACAAGGAAATGTACACGTTCATACGTCAACATTTTTGTGCCCTTAATTCACTCCCCAACCACTAATCTTAACTGAAACCACTAAATGGCACAAAATGCTGGTAAAATGTCTGCGCCTCTGAGGATTTCCATCATCTTTCATATCATGCAACACACACTCTCACACACACACACACACATCATGAGCAGCGAAGTGTGCAGAATGGAGGATGAGAACAGAAAGTCATTATAAAGCAGCCATTCAGACGTCAGCTGAGAAATGGGCTCTGACACTCGAATATGAACTTTGTCTAACTTCACATATTCGATACGCTGATACTCTGCATACTTTCATACGTGTGTGTGCGTTTTTAAGGGTGCGCACATACTTTGTGTTTCTGAAACGTTTTCCCGCAGGTAGGAATGAGCAGAATACTCATAGAAAATGTCCCATAATGGTAAAACATACAGGTACTAATAGTCTAGTTTATTACTGTCCTTCACTGGGATGCAGACCTCTTTGCTCATTAACTTTGCGAACGGTTGAATTTCACGGTTCGTAGCTCTGGCAGCGGTTTCCTCTAAGGAGGCAGTTTCAGCTCACAGGCGTCCGGCACTCTGGCTGAATGTGGTAATAGGATTTGGGTGTAGATGCTTTTAGGCTGTGTTTATTATCGAAAAAACACACAAATATACACAAAGGAAGTCATTGTCGCTGTGCTTAGTAAAGAAATGGCCCGGAGTTGAAACACTCTTGGGAAATAAATGCACGCAGGGGAGTTGCATGTTTTGCATTTCTAATACCGGCTATTCTCTTCCTGTCATGCAGCTTCATGTAACCATCAGCAAGACATCGGTGAAGGTGGTGTTGGATTGTTCTCTGGTCGGGGAAAAGCCCGTCGGCGCTGCTGGGAACATCACCACTGATGGTACAGAGATCCTTGGAAGGATGGTTCGCTCCAGAGGAAAACGAGACGGCTCTGCTCCGGTCAGTATGATTAACTGTTTGCACACACGTGTGAGAGACAGAGGAGAGGTAGAGGAAGGCTAGAACATTCTAAGAAGTGGTAAAGATTGGAACTCTTTTATGCCAAATTGACTTTAAACACAGTTTCAATAGTTTTTCTCCCATTGCAATGCTGCCAATGTGTTTGACACTGTAGAATAA
Organism: Parablennius parvicornis; assembly: GCA_900302745.1. Classification (NCBI taxonomy): domain Eukaryota; kingdom Metazoa; phylum Chordata; class Actinopteri; order Blenniiformes; family Blenniidae; genus Parablennius; species Parablennius parvicornis. Next base: position 1,853 of record OMNM01021856.1, on the reverse strand, counting down.
ATCAAATTTTGTAAATTAAATCATCATCATCTGAATGTTAAAACACATCCCACCCCCCACCCCCACCTTTT
>OMNM01021844.1:2159-13059 GCA_900302745.1 Parablennius parvicornis | reverse complement strand
TTTTTGGACAGTGAGAAGAACAAAGGAAGAAAATACATAAACTCAGCCTGGCTGACACTGCAGGCGTCCCAGCTGAGTGGCAACAGTGTTAACTACAAGATGACAATTATCTCTTAACCCTTGATGAGGGAAGTGACTATAAATGCTAACTCAGCTTCTCTTCTTGTCCAGAGCAAAATGGAATTGCATGTCTGTGCATAGTCAGACTCGTAAGTTACAAAATAGTATATATCATACTGAAAGATGGTGTAATCCATGAAGCCGTAGGCAATCCTGTGAAATCCAGTGAGGATTTCACAACTTTCATCTGGTGATAGTGAAAAATGCCATTTTAGTGAGTTACTCACTCAGCAGGCGTTAATGATATAGATGAGAATATCTTCCCTCCGTGGGTCAGTCTGATTTACTCATTAAGTTCAGGTGAAGTTTGTCAGAAGTCACTTAGCGATGCTCTCTGACAACTGAGTCTGTTTCAGTTACTCAAATAACCAATATAAAGTCCCATAATTTCAACTCCAAGCTCCGCATGTGAAAACTGTGTTTGATAGATGAATTAATTAAAGAAACAGCAATCAAACAGCTGAGGAATAGAGAGAGACAGCAGCTCCACCACTGTTATATATACTGTACTGACAAAGGTAAAGCACAACTGGTTCCTAAAAGCTTTGGTAATAATAACTTTGTCAATTGTTTCCCCGTTTCGGTACCGGTTATCAGCGTGTTGGTTAAATTTGACCTAAATATACCTTCATGTAGTATAAGATCAGTTGTGCATAATCATAATGAATATAGCAACGCAGTTTGCTACTGAAGTGTCCATTGGTTCCATTATATAAGAAAACTGTTGTGGAGCTGGAGAGCTGCATGCTAACCATCTGCAGTTGGCCACAAGGGGGCGCCGGGGAGGGGCTTGCTGGTGCTGTAGCTACCTGGGATAGCCAGCACCTCCAAGAAGTAAGATTTAGAAAGAAAAAAAATAGTACTTTATCTATTAATTCTATTTGATATGTGAATACCACAATATGTTGTCTGGTTAATTAATAAATTTATCAATAAGAATATTTGTTTCGTTTTTTTACTAAAAACCATTGTGGTCTGATTCATTCGATGGGTGCAGCACACTCACTTCCACTTCCTGGCAACCAGGGCAAATTCTATTTTCCATAACTTGGCGTTAACAGTAAAACATGGAGCTTTTGCTGCTAAAACATCCAGAGTGGAACAGAAAAGCGATATAATATCTTCCTTGTCTTATATTGCAGAGCTTTTACTGGACGTGCACGACGATTACTAGCACGGTGCATCTGAGTGTCTGACATCATCGGAAGCTGTTGTTTCCTGCAACTTTGTTACTATCTGTCTAAATTCCTGTTTGCTGGAGGAAGAACACTCCTAAGGTAACTCAGTCCTCAGTGTGTGTGTGTGTGTGTGTGTGTGTGTGTGTGTGTGTGTGGGAGTGGTTTTTCAGTCTTTTGGACCCTCGCTCAGGTAAAAATAAAACGGGCACAGAAGATGGATGTATGGATGGAGACGATCCATTTTTATGCCTCAGGCATGGCAGATGGCTTCTGTAGGAGCTGGATTGAACTCTGACCCCTGTGAGACCTGTGACCTCTGTGACAGCCAATTCCTCTCTTTAATTGAAGTGCTGAAGCTTCAGATTGAAGTGGATTTGTGGTGCGGAGATGTGAAGGGCTGTAACTTCCTGAACCATCACAGATACATCAATGACGAGCTTTCAGTTGTGGTGATCACAGATAGTTTTCTTTTACATTCTAACCTGCAGCAAAAAAAAAACCTTAGAAATTAAAATAATGTTAATCAAAATCATTTTCATCGATTTTAGTTGAAGTCCAGAGATTTGAACTAAAAAAGTGTAAAATGATACTTTGCTCTCATGTGAATTCTCCTGACTGCTGTGTTTCCCTTGCAGCTGATTGAGTAGACGTTTGGCTTTAAGACATGAACTTTTCTGATTAATTTCTTCCAAAAAGCCTCAAGAAAGGTTGAAGTGCTTTTGTTGCAGCCCTGCCGGGACGTGGCTGTGTGTAATCTATCACTTTGCTGGCGGTCGGCCAGGCTTCAGCGGGAAGCTCCATCGGGGCGCTCTGTCTGAGGCCGGGATCAAAAATAGATCACTACTGCTTTTGTTGTGAGGCCCTGAATCAGTATGACACCATCTGAGTTCCAGCACAGCTCAGGAAAAACAAAATGAGTGTAACTTTCTCTGTCTAATCACATATTGACATGAATGTATGTTCGTGTGTGTTCACATCGAGCTGCTTCGTCTTGCTTTAATGCATCGTACGCTTTGTAGTAAAAGATTCTGACTGTTCAGGCTGGTTGGTATATGAATCATGTCATATGAATATAAAAGGCTTGTTATTGCCCCCAAAAATTCAAGTTTTCTTTTTTTTTTTTTTTTTTTATAAGATGATGTCTTTTGAGCAGATTTGTGGGATTAAGTCTGTTTTTAAAAGGGGCTCATAACTGTAACATTCATATTAGAACAATTTTTTTCCCTCTAGCACCTTTTAAACCCTTTTTTCAAAACCTTCACTGATATAAGTTAATAAATCAGCATGGATGAAAGTAAGGGTTTTTTAGGTATTGTAGCCATTATGCCTTCGTTGGTGGATCGGGGCGACTCTCTGTCCTAATGTCAGCAGTTCAATCCCACATTTCGCCCACTCCATGTCAGAAAGTGTCCTGAGGCTAAAAAAAGTGAACCCCCAACTTCCTGTCAATGAGGGGAAAGCGTTTTGCAACGGCTGTTGGATTATTTGACAGTGTAAAGAGATAAATGCATTAGATAAGTTAATTCCCTAAAACTACACTAATGCTCTATTTTAGAGATAAATATTCAATGTTTGATGACCCATCCATGTTTTTCTGACAGATTTAGTGACATTTCACATAGAATTTTCTTTAATATGCACTTTTTGGGAAGAATTCCCTTTCAAAATTCTGGAAATTTGCCATAATTAAGACGTAGGACGATTCCAACAAGGACAATATAATACTGATGATGGGTATTTGCAGTCCCGGTTCCAAGCTCATGGCTACATCCTCTGATCTCTGTTGAACCGTCGGTGAGGCTGGGAGCCCGTGTAAAGACTGGGGGAAAACCCCCCACAAACTTCAGGTTTTGTTATATGTGCTCAAGGTTTTGAACTCAGGAGGCAAAACAAATACCATATTATGTATGTACAATCCATCAAAAAGTAAATATTTTCCCTTTAAATTGATCCCGATTGTGTGTAAGTGATGTAATAATAGTCAAAGTGAGCAGCAAACTTACACCACATTACACTTGTCTTTATACTAGTAAGTGTTTAATCATGAAAACAAAAATATACAGAAAAATACAATGTAGAGACAAATGTGTGAGTACAGAATAAATAAAACACATATTAAGACACATAAAATCGGAGGTCAAACGAGAGTCTGTTTTTAATACTACTGTTAAGCACATTTGAACTGTGGCATCAAGTTAAAAAAAAGGGTCATTGGAAACTGCAACACATGGATATTTACAGTGTGGGGCAGCACGCTGCTTTTACAAATATTGTTATGTACTAGTTCAACTCGGAGGCCAAGAGACTTCATCTGGAACAGTTTTTGTACAATTTATATGCTCGTGCACTCAACTCAATCTGATAAAAGCCCTCCATGTTGGATGTAAATATATCAAAAAAAAAAAGAAGTTTTATTTTGAGCGTCAGGATGCAGAACCAACATGTAAATTCTACTCGAATTAAAACCAGCATCCATAATTGTAGCGTAAGCCCATTTTACAAAGTCTCTCTTTCATGAAACTCAATTAAAACGGAAACTGTTTGATTAAGTTCTTAAAGCTGCTTCCCACAACACAAATTCAAACTGTGTTTTCAATTAGTTGCTTTTTATGAGGCTTTAACCGACCAGGTGTTGGCATCTGGATGGATCGTACTGTGGGCTTGACTTGTACGACCAGCAACCCCAGAAACCTTTAAGAACTTGAGTTGAGTGATGCCTTTGTTGTCCTGTCTTTGATATCAGAGTGGCGTCTTGTCCTCCATCTCCTCCTCGTCCTCATATAGTGATGAACTCCCCCTGGTCGCCGCTGACTGAGTCAGGAACCACACAGCGGCCCTTCCTCCTGGTCACACGCCGCTTCCGGTGGAACTTCGCATAACAGCGAAACCCTGAAAGATCACATGTGACAAGGCGTCTACTGCGTCATGTGAGGAAGCCAGATGAGCCTTCAGGACGGCAACAATGCAACATTTTATAGTACTTTACAATATTTCGCGGATTTCAAACCCAGTTCGAAAGCAGCAAAGTTTGCCCTGCCTTCATGTGGTCATCTCGCTTCATCTCACAGGAAATCGATTACAGCCACTTCCACAGTAGATACCGCTTAAGATTTTATTAGTTGATCCTCAAATATCATTATTCATAGTAATTGATCATTCTCAACTGTTAGCTCCATGGAGATGATCTATTGTTGAATATATAACATATTCTGGATATATATTATTAAAGTGGTATTCTGGATGTCAAGGTTTGACAAAACTCAAAGAGAAAACCCAAATACATTGACTCATTGTGATGAAATGAGATGAACGAAACCATCTCTAAGGTTTTAACTTTATCTTCTGGGGGGTTCAATTGGGAAAATGTTGCTCAAACAACGAGTTTTAAATAATTTAAAAGCATTGATTACATTATCGGAAAGGTCACCCATCAGCCTTTCAGTGTAGACCACTTATTTTTCTCAATGTTCTCTCTCTGAAGTCAGTTGCTCCTCACACCGCTGGTGTTATCACAGTTTAGGTAATTATAGTCGTGGCAGAGCAAATTCCACTTTAAACAAGTTTACAGGTTACAATCGTGCCGTGTTTTGTTTACCCACCTTCCTCACACATACAGTCGTCAAAGCATTTGTTGTTCAGGCCTCTGTTATGAGGTTTGCACTCGTGTTGTCTCAGGTCACAACAAGAGCCTGGTGTCAAAGAAACATGCAACTTTTATTATGACAGTTTGTGACAGAGTTAAAGGTTGTGATCAGGTATTAAGAAAAAACAGCCCAATGATGCATGAGACAAGCATGGGTGTAGGACAGCGCTGCTGCACAATGTCTGATTCTTTTGATTTTACTGACCTGGGAGACAATCGAGGTGGTGGTCACACGGTTCAATCACATCAGCGTCTGTCGTCACATTTCCATTGCTGAGGTTTTTACTGCGCCTCTTATCTGCAGGGAGAAAAAAAAAGAAAGAAAAGGTTTTAATCTTTCTGATCACCAGCAAAAATATAGATGAAATGGTTTTTCAGTCACAAAAGTCTTTTTTAGTCAAATGATCACTTTTAGATATTTTACTTTGTACACAATCACAATAGCTTTTTAGCCTCCAATACAAATATTAAAACAGTAGACTGAAATAAAGATGTACATTATCAAAACTAAGTTCAGCCTTTATCAAGCAAGTGACTTTATTTATTAATTTCTGCATTCCCCCTATTTCTTCCAAACTACTATGTTAAATTACAACTACCCAACACACAATCACATCGTTGAGATAAGGATAGAGACCTATGTTGTGTAGGATTTTTTTAATTTCTTAAAATAGGACAATGAATTGTTGTTTTGGGATTTTTGTTGTTGTGGCAAGGCATGATTTTATCTCAGAATTTCTTAATGGACTTGATTAGAATAGAAACAGTTTATTATTCAATGTGGGAAATTCTTGCAATTGATATAAAAAAAATGACAAAGTTCATCCAAGTGCAAAAACTGTTGTAAAGTAGCTTTGGTTGGTTTGAGGTAAAGTAGTAACAGAGCTTGCGAGGTCTTGACCCTCGGTGAAGATGCAACATATCACCACATCGAAAAGGTTAGAACGAAAACATACGTGAACAACCGCTAAAGCATTTCAAATACATTCAGGAGTCAGGCCCTAATTTGGAGAACTATTATTGTTTTATAGAGCACAGCCAGCTGGTGAATCATGTCATGAGAGCAGTAAAATATTTGAGTGGCTGGAGCACAGAGGATGAATCAACACGACTCCAATAGTCAAATCCTACAAAGGAGAAACGGACTCACTTCCATCGACAGTGAGGAAAACAGTACTGCACCTGCCGCAGATTTGAAAGCCAAAAGTCATGTGAACGACATTTTGTTAGAATAATCTCACTTGACATGAACAATTCATGAAATCCAAACAAGTCACATTTCCAACCTTTCTTTCGTGAGGCCGGCCACGTGTCCACAGGTTTCATGTCCTCATAGTCTGTCCAGTCGAAGAGCGCCATGTCCAACGTTGGCATCACCTCACCTTGTCCCCTTTCTCGTCCTGATCTCTGAAAACAAACACACAACGTCTTTTCTTTTTCCCTCTTCTGGAAACATGTTCATACAGCTTAACTTGCTACAGAAATTGGCTAAAACATGCTGACATGCTCGTCCATAAACACTAAAATCCATTTCTGGTGAAAGTCAGCATGCTCCTTGCTATAATTTTTGCATTCAAATTGCAATCTGAATATAAAGACGTGAATTAAAATCCTAAATTCGATGCTATCCAATTTATGAGCTGCAGTGAAGAATACGATAAAGAGATTGACTGATCTGGTGTTTGGTTACTTAATTTGAACCACAGTCACAACAGATGACTGTGGTCTGAGTTGCTCTCAGTGTTTTTCAGGTAAACACATTCAGGAGGGTCGTAATGAAACACACTGAACGTTTGTTGTGACCAGCAGCAGCGTTGCTTCATTGATTCATAAAATCCCCTCCCGGAAAACAACAAAGACAACAGCAGGGCTTTAAAAACCAATCGATTGGTAACTGAGAACATTACCGGCCGAGGACTTGCATGCAAATGTACGTTACACATAAATAGTGCAGATTACAGACGTAGAAATCGATCTCACAGTTTATTACCAACGAGTGCAGACAACGAGCGACTAATGCTGCCTGCAGGTTATAAACCGTCCCGAGTGGATGTGTTACTGTACCTACATGACTTAGATATCTAATGCTGCGCAATATTTAAATCACTGTTTATTGAAGCCATTGGAAAAGTAACTCTCTCACACACACACACACACACATATACGTACAGACTTTTCAGCCCATCGTAATAAATAAAAGATTCAATGCAGCTGAGAATGTGAAAACAGTTGGAAAACTGCAGCGTTGCTGACTCCCTCTGTAACACTGAAGGGACCAGGTGTTCTGTTACACTTTCATTAAACTCCTGTTTCCTGGATGAAGCAATCCCCCAGTCCCCCCCAGCTTGTATCTATGGCACCAAGTCATTAGGTGTTAACTCAACTTATTCGTAGAAAAACCATTGTGCCGATGTCTGCCTTTTAATCCAAAAAAAAAAAAAAAAAAGTCATTTGGTCAGTTAGACTGGCCCACGTGGTGCTCACTTCAGATCGTATGACTTTATTTCAAACGGAGCTGAAAGCGGGGATTCAGCATGGAAGACCAACCTCCGTCGTCATCCAACCACTGTCAGCACTCAGACACACTCACTCACCAAAGCCTCTCCCGGCTGCAGACTGCCACAGCCCAGCCAATCATCTGCCACGTCCTGCCTCCTAAGCCCTCCGGTCCAGAGCTCGCCTGTCTCAGCTGCATGGCTACCCACCTCCACCCCTTCTCCACCAGGGCTCGAGTCTTCTCGCCTTCATGTGCTCATCATCCGGCCGCACCCGTACCTCCCGACGCCAGCCTCATCACCCTCTCTCGTTCAGCCGCCGGCTGGCACAAATCCACCACCTCTGAGTCCAGTTCTGCAAAGGTTTCCTCCCGCTCGAGGGAGTTTTTCCTTTCCACAGTCACTCAAGTGGATCCACGGGGCCTCCCAATGTCCAGAGAATCAAATCTACTGGCATCAGGCTCCATTTCGCCACCACCAGTGTCCTAGCACCGGGGGAGACTAATCCTCGATCATCACTCATACAGCATTACTCATAGCCGTCTCACACCAAATAACTCTCTAAAGTCAATAAAGCTCTTCTAACACACGTCGTGTCTGTGAGTCTCTCCAGGTTGAAACATAAATTGCAGGATAAATAAATAAAGATTAAAGAGAATATACACCGGTACAGCATCTGAGAACATGGGAGATATTGTGACAAAATTTAAAGAAAAATTATAAATCCGCAAGAGAAAAGGGAAACAGAGTGACTGACTGTTGCAACCATGAATGTATATAACTTGTAAACACTTTTCCTCCAATCCCATCCAAGCTGACAGTACCAGCATGCATACCTAACCATAACTCATAGACTGACTTAGCTCATAGACTTTCAGGATTTTAAAAGTCCTTAACTCCAGCTCTTGGTTGTGGTTAAACAAAACTTTGACTGTTAGAAGAAGAATAAAAACAGCCTGGCAGCAGACGCCACCCAATTTCATCTTGGTGTATTTTTACATCAATGATCTTAAGCACATACATAGTATTTAATTAAAACACTTTAAAATATCGACTCACACAGTTCAGATTTAATATCTCATCAAAATATTAAAAAAAAAAAGATATGGAGATATCAATAAATAAGAGACCATTTCAGACTCACTTCCCCACTGATATGTATTGACCCAATTTCATTTTATAGCAGTCACATGTGTATACAAGTTTAAATATTCATATTTACTCAAAATGTCAGTTTTGTAATTTTTTCTGTTGCGATGAGATAAATACACTGAAGCAAGTGAATTTCTACGTGCTGCCTTGATGGTTAAAGTCGTTAGGCATGGATGGAAAAAAAAAATCCATAAATTCATACAAAATATAGAAGTGTCAAAACTTTACATATTTTACCTCAGTAAAATGTAATATATTTCACACGGCTGCTTTATGACATTGATATTTTTTGGTCGCATCCTTGTGGCAATAAAAGGCTATAAAAGTCATAAAAACATGGCTGCTGTCATTTCATTCACACCAGGGAAACAAAACAGAAACATTACACAGTGTAATAATTACGCCGGCAGGAGTTTGAGATGTCTCTTCAGGTGTGCTTTATCTATCAAAAAGAAATAAATAAATAAGGAAACCCGTGTTTGTTTCTTTTCACCCACAGGAAATAAGTTTATGGAAGTATCAATTAGATTAATTGCACGGGGCTACTCGCCTCTGCTCCGCTGCTCATTAAACCATCAACAGAAGATCGAACATTAATTAAGGGGCCCTGCAGTTTGCTCACACCACCGACTCCGAGTCCAGGAAAGGCGATCATTTATTTCTTCCAATAATATTCGACTGCCTTAACGCATCTCCTCCTGGGGTCTTCGACTTCTCAACATATCAAACAACACACACTGAGCAGAGTGAGAAGAGGAAACATGAACTGCAAACCAAATATCTTCATTGCAACATGTCCATTATATTTCAAATGAGAGATTGTCATTCCTTTAAAAAAACCAAAAAAAACCATAAATACTAATAAAGTGCACATTTCTGTTAAGTCAACTGAACAGAACTACGTAGGGAGTCTGTTTCTACAGTTTTCTTGGGAGTGGTTGTTTCTGCCTAAGTTCGTCAGTAAACACTGAAAACAGCCTCATTCACAGAGAACAAGGGGGATGTCTGCTTGTCCAAGGACATTTAAACATGTTGAAGATCATTAAAAGAATATGGATCAGATCAAGGAAACTGGCTTCAGTTTTGGTGAATCAAAGACCAAAAGGTTACTGGGATGAAGTGGTCACTAAGAACTGAACAAAGGCACATATTTAACCTAGAGCTATTCACATGATTCTAATTTTACGGTCCAAAACAATACTCATGAGTTTCACCAGCATGGAATGATACAAACAAGTCGAATTTCTAGATATTTTGAGGGTAAAGAAAAAAATCAATTGATGGTTCATATTGGAATTTCCGGCCAATATCCAGCAACTTTGCGCGCCCTTTAAGGAGGAGTGGACCAACATTCCACAGTCCACAATCAACAACCTGCCAAAGAGATGGTCCCACCGGATTCTGGCCGGCTATCCAAAGTGTTGCATTTATAATTCTGTTCAGTGAAAGACAGAGACTGAAGCCGTTCTCTCCGTGGATGATCTGCAAGCTGTTGAATATTAACTGTTATCAACACTCTTAATTAATGTAAAACCTTTACAGACAAGAGGACATATCCACGATCTGCTCACTCTTAATTTGTGACGACTCCAAAGCTTCATTCACGTCGTAGGTCATGATGCTCAACTCAAAATGTTTTCTGGGATCAGATTTTTTTTATTGTGATTATTTCAAAATGCTGTGTCAACGTGATCGGACCAGGAAGTTTTCAGGCTCCAGAGCATAGAAGACGACGTGAAGTCACGCCGAACACGCTATTTACGCATGACACGCCGGTCAGCACCGGGGTTGCCAGATGTGAATCTATGTTTTGTTAAAACTCTCAAACTAATATATGTGTAAAAAAGAACACGCCATAAACACACAACCGCACAAAATAAACAAAGTTAAAAGTTAAGAGAGTTTGGCTCTCCAATTTAGGGGATACCGCCATTATCTGGCAACGCTGGTCAGCCTGGAGATACTTTTTCCAGTGGTTGTTAAAAACCAGCGAAAAACTCGAGACACCATGAGGAGAGAAGGAAGAAGTAGAATCAGGTAAAAACACAGCTCAGCTTTTAACAGCTTTTAACATTTTGGCAGAGCTGCTTCCCTCCGGCACTTCTCCACGATGTCGATGACGAAAAATATCTGAATTGGAGCTTTCACACGGTCACAAAACAAGTCAGACACGAGTCACTGTGAGTTACAAAAGTCTGTTTTCCCTGCGAACGAGGCCAAAGAGTCTCAAGGAGACATGCACGACTTTTCTTCCTCTGAATGTTGTTAAGCATCACGCTGGGTGGATGTGAGAGGTGGTGACTGGTGCCCCA